>SJYC01017211.1:0-28049 GCA_006408675.1 Madoqua kirkii
ATAGTCACTTTTTCATATAGAAAGGAAATAATTGATAGTCTAAATAGTGTGACAATACAACCTAATCACAACATGCCTAATATATAGACTGTTGAGAAGATATGTCATAGTTATAAAAATTACTTTAATCCATATTAGGAGAAACTATATACACACTCAAATTAGAGATAAATAAAAGGGATTTTTCTAGTTAAAACAAAAGTTCAAGTAGGTTTCAGTTTCACACTGACGATGAGAGTTTGCTAAAAAAAAAATAGATTTGTCATTCTTCCTTCTATAGTTATTTTGACCAGTACAGATTCAGGGTATGTTGTTATTAAAAGAGTATTGTATTGTAAAAAAGCAATTAAAAATGTCATATCCCTGAAGGTGTTCCAATCTAGCCTTTATTAGTAGCATTCTCTCCTATAATGGAAAAACAACCCAGTTGGTGCTCTACTTCATTGGCAGGTCTAGAGATCAGCTGATTCCGTTTTTTGAGGGCACTCTTTGGCAAGTGATTCGGTGAGTTCTAGGGTAGCCAAGACTGGTAGCTTCTAGTCTGCCTTAATAAAAGCAAGGGAAAAGAAGCTGTTGTAGGACTTAGGTAGCTGGATTAAACCCCCTGGAGAGAATAGCGAGGACCAGTTCCACCCAGCTGCAGCCCTTCAGAGTGACTGTCGCCAGCAGGTTCCTTTGAGTCCATAACTGGCACTAACCCAGCTAATCTGTCTCTGGCTTTCATATCCCTCAGCCATTTAGCCTTGGAGAACTGTGCCTTGCTTATATAGATCCAAGCCATATTAGGGCTTCCCTGGTGGCTCAGCTGGTAAAGAATCCGCTTGTAATGCAGGAGACCTGGGTTTGATCCCTGGGTTGGGAAGATCCTCTGGAGAAGGGAATGACCACCCATTCCAGTATTCTTGCCTGGAGAATTCCATGGGCAAAGGAGCCTAGCAGGCTACAGTCCGTGGGGTAACAAAGGGGTGAACTCAGCTGAGCAGCTTTCACTTTCACCTTCTTTTCAAGCCATATTAAGCAATATGTAGCAATAATTTAAAATGACATTTTCAAACTTAATGACATTTTTAATATTGAAATATATATTTATCATTATTGGACTTCAAGGAGAGGCATGTACTAAAACTTGGCTTTTTCTGTTTCATGATCATGCTGCTAAGCTCATGGGATCTTGATTCCCAGACCAAGGGTTGAACCTGGGCTCATAGTAGTGAAAGCGTTGAATTCTAATCACTGGACCACCAGGGAATTCCCAAAGTTATCATTAATTTGGACTGAGAAGAAAGGGCAGTTAAATCTTTCAAAAGGAAATTATGTAGTCTTTATTAAGTTGTATTACTTTGAAGTATACAGCTACTTAAGCTAACAAGTTAATTTGAAAACTAATAGATTTATGTTGAGAATGTCAAGAATAATCAGTTCTTCTTAAGTAAGTTGTATTCCTGAGTATGTCTTTTCCAATTTTTTGCTTATTGATTCCTTTTTTAGTTCATCAAGCAGATTTAAATTTCAGCTTAATCCTGGAGCATTTCAAAATAGGGAAGTAAATTTTAACGTTTTCCTGTACTGTCAAATAAGGAGGTATAGATGTAGTTTATGTGGTTATTTGGGGTGGGTTGTTTTTTGTTTGTTTGTTTTGAGGTTTTACTGTGGTTAGTACTTTTTTATCTCATTTAATCCTCACAACCAATTTTATGGAGGAAAAGTACTGCTGCTTTTACTGATTGAGGAAATTGGGGTTTAAAATGGTAAAATAACTTGTTCAAGGTCACACAGTGAGTAAGTGACACACCTAGGACTCTGAAGTCCATGTATTATAACCATTACCTCCGGTAAAAATGATGTGTCGTGATATTTTAAGGTTTGCAGGTTTTTTAGCATGTCATGTTAACATCATGAGAACACAAGAGGCAGAAATGACCATTTTAACCATTTTATTGCTGTTAGTCTTGTAATTTAGTGTTGTATCATCTGGAGGATGTACTCCCTCCATCAGACACAAAATCAAATTTGGTTTCTCCTTTTGAAATCTTTGATAAAAGTAGAGGTTGAAATACTACAATTTTCTGTAGAAAACATTGGAAGAAAAGAGGGTGAAAATAAGATTATAAGGAGAATCTATCCACCACCCAGAATTGGAAGCACATTTGCAGTAGTGAATATTTGCAAATAATTTGAGTAATGCAGTAAGCATATGGATAGGAAGTTAAACACTGAACTTTGGGGCAAGCATTGAGGGGAAAAAAACTGCCAGTTACAGCCTTTTTTTATTTTTTTTAACAAAAGCAAAACATTTTTCTTTGTACAAGATAGACTTTTTGTTTAGGATCTAGCTTGGCTGCAAAGTGTCTGCTGGCTAACTTCCTATTTTGATGCTTTGGCTGAAAATTGCTGATACTGTTTTGCACGATTATTTGTCTTTCCCTCTTGTTTTGTGAACGTGAGAAAATTCAAGTGTAGGAAAACCTATACCTGAATATTTCAAGCCTCCCTTGTATGAATAAGCATAGTATGTATGTGAAAACGTAACTTAGCGGCTTACTACAGGCTGGCACCCTTTCTTCACTGGTGTATGCTTTTTCTATATTACCATCTCAAAGTAATGAATTTCCTGAGGCTGGGTAGTAACCAAATGGTAACTAGCATAATCGTAAGGTATTCACTCTTTTAAGGAAGAAGTGTAATATACAATATTCATTATTGCTTACCTGTTTCTAGATCACATTGTGTTTTCATTATTAAGTTACAAAACGTTTGAATGAAAAAATAAGCCCTTTTCTAAAAGACAGTTTGGAGAACAAGAGAAGATATTTTGAAGGACAGAGTAAACAGTATATGAAGAGGCTTTTCAGTCAAAATATTCACTTTGTCATACACAGTGTTCAGTTAAAAGCTGTTTCTTCATCCTGTGATTGGGCTTCCCTGATGGCTCAGCGGTAAGAACACAGCTGCAGTGCAGGAGGCTCTGGTTTGATCCCTGGGCCTGGAAGAATCCCTGGAGGAGAAAATGGCAGCCCATTCCAGCATTTTTACCTGGAGAATCCCATGGACAGAAGAGCCTGGCGGGCCAGAGTCCATGGGATTGCAAGAGTCAGACATGACTTAGCGCCTTCACCACATCTTGTTCTGTGAGATAAAATACTCTGGATATAGAAGAGGGGAAACTTTTTCAATTTCCACGCAATATTCTGTAGTCAAATGGAGCTTTTGCCTTAATTCCAATCAAAATTTTGAGTTACTATATTAACTCAATTTAATCCTCATAGCAATTCTTAGGTGCTTTAGTATCACAATTTTCAGATGGTATTAAGCAACTTGACAAGGCCACACATCATTAATAAGTGTGATGAAAGGATTTTGCAACTTTTAATGGGGATTTTGGGTTTGGGAGTGGTCTGGAAATTCAGAGTATGACCGCCAACTTAATTTCCTGGTCTTATTTAAGATAATATACATAAATGGAGACTTCTGAGTAATGACTATTAAGTGTCATGCTGACTAATTGGAAGAGTCTTTGCCAAGGGAGCTTAGTTTCTAAAGACCTGTTAGATTTTGGTCTTTGTTTTAATGTTTTCTTACCGTTGTAAGCACTTTACTTCCAAACTGGTTTTTTGCATGTCTTGATACAAATCAGCTCTGTTCAAGTTTGTTATAATTTCAACTAGCCAAATGAACTTCTTTCCATTTGCTGAAATTCTAAACAAGATAATTATTAAAATTAAAGCAAAAATGCTGACTTACTTTGCTACACGTGGGGAAGCTTGATTGACTGTCATGAGAGCTAATATCTAGAGCTAATAGATGCTATTAGCTGAGGAATTACTCTCCTAATTACTGAGGAAAGAATGCAGCATCATACTCTGTTTAGCCCCTAAACCTGTCCCCCCAGAAAACACTGTCTGCTCCAAGTATTGTCATAACATTGTCATTAGGGAACATGATAAAGCTATTTTTATGTATATAGTAGTTATGTCATATTAAAGAATTTTCAGTAAAATGAAGTCTGTCAAGAAGTTAGGGCATTCAGTTACAGAACTTGGTATTCTGAGAATAAGATTTCTAACCTAGTTTTTGCCTCAGATTATTATATACCTAATTCTAAACTTCTGGAGTATTAAGAGTTCAGGAAGTTAGAAAAGAAACAAGACTTAGAAAACTGAGAATTTTGTATCCTGACAAAGCATAGAACATTTCTACCATCCTCTTTTTGTGTGTGTGGCTGCACCGCATGGCTTGTGAGATCTAGTTTGTCAGCCAGGTCTTGCTGGCAGAGAAAAGCATCAGTCCGAACCACTGGACCACCAGGAAGCTCCCTACCAAACCTTTTTTGTTTGTTTGTTTCTAATACTGTGTGCATTCTTTCATTAGCATCCAGTATCAGTTGCTTTCTTTTTCATTTTATCAAATCCATCATCATCATTTTATCTGTTGACTTTGCTTCTTTTCTGTCTCCCACTCTGTACTGTAAGCTCCTCAAAAGCAAGGATTTTTTCTGTGTTCACTGGTTTTTAATCTGGATTCTTAAACAGTGTCAGGCACGAGATAGTGGCCCTTAGTAATTAACCATGAATTATTACTAATTCATTCTGTCCACTTGTGTCTATAAAATGACAAGTCTAACTCATCTGAAATCTCAGTCTCTATAAAACATATAAGCTGAGCATTCCCTGTGAGAGGTGGAGTCAGTGTTGTTCAAGATTCTATTCATTTGAAGGGAGGGAGTCTCAGTTTTACCTTATTCTAGATTTACTTCATTAAATGTCTCCTGGTAGAAACTTTACCAGTAAATTCGATAACACATAGCATAGACTATGGAATATTCTGATATTAATGTAGTCCATAGTTCTTTAAATTTCAGGTCTTTAAACCTTTTAACCTGCAGTGGTGAGCTTCATTTATCCTCGATCAATCTTGCTGTGTATCCATACTGTACAATGACAGATGCAAAGCCATGTTTACTGCGTTAGAACTAAATATGAATTATAGCTTACTTCTTTGTCATGGGTACAATTTGTGCCACCAAACTTCAACTATTTTTTTCTCAATTTACAAAGACTTTTCCCCCAGATTATGGTTACACTGTGCTAAAGGTCAGAGATCCTGTTACATCAGATTTCAGTAATGTTTTAAAATATAGGAACTTTATCTGGCATGTGGAAACACATTTTGGTAATAGTAGAATTTTGTCTCTTGCAGAAAGATATTTAAGTATTTCTTTTCATCTTTATAAAATGATTTTGAATAGGATAAAGTCATACTTTTGCTTTTGTCTAATTATTATGCAGCTTCTCAAATGAGAAAACATAGTTGAATAAAAGTAATCGCAAAAGTTTTTCTTTCTCACATCTTCCCAATTGCTCATTCACACTCAAGGAAGGCATTTCTGTCCTGAGGGCTCACCTGAGCAAGCTGAATCTTTGATTCATTCATTTGGAACTCTTTGTTTAAGACCTACTTTGTTCCAGCTCCGGAGATACAACAGTGTATGAGAACGATGGTGACTTCGTTGCTGCCCTTGGGACAGTTGTTCTGATCTTTTCTCAGATTTGGTTGGAGAGTTGGAAAACAGGGTGGTAAATCAGTGGCTACTCTGATATTAAAAACGGATAAGACCTAATTAATGTATTGCTTTTAGGGGAGTATTTTCTGTTGTAAAAGATTTTCTGGAGTTTACTCTTCTTAATAGAGGAAACCAGGGTACGCAGTTCAGTTTTCAGTTGACAAGCTGGTACAAGAGATTTTGGAACAGACCAACGTTTTCAGTACCCTTTAAAACATTAAGGACCTCTCTACCTGGGGCCCACCTTCCCTGTGGATAGAATGGAGTACTTCTAGCCTGATTTTTAGGCTGGAGGGGTCTACTGTATCTCTTGGGGGAAAAAAAACTCTCATCACTTGTTTTCCTTTTCAGATAGTCAGGCTCTTACCAGTGGTTTTATAAAAGGGCTGTGTTCTGAATTGTACCACCTACAGATGAGAGTGTATCAGTACTTCATAATATGTTTGTTTTATATGGATTACGTTGTTTCTGCTGAATAGCTCTACTAAATACCAAAGGAAAAGGAATAAGCACTTCCCCAGATTATCCAATCTTTATTATAACCTTCTTCATGCTTTACCATTAAAGGGAAAATGTAGATTGATAAGTATTTTGTCATTTGCAAAATTTTTTGTCATTTGCAATTTGTAGCATGATAAGCCTTTTCTGTTTCACTGCTGGCAATTTTATGCATGTCTTATAGGATAACTGTTGATCATTGTTTTTGTTACATTTTTATGTGTGTATGTATATATACATCCTGTGTGTGTGTGTGTGTATGTGTATATGTGTGTGTGTGTGTGTGTGTGTGTGTGTGTGTGTGTGTGTGTGAATTTAAAAATAAAAAGCATGCTGCTTGGCCTGACTAGCTAATGTGTAAATTGTACCTGGTAAACAATTGTTTTTCTTTCAAATTCTGGCCGTAGAGGGATTGAGCTCTCTCTGCTCTGATGAGCCACCTTCAGAAATCATGACTGCCTCCTCTTGTTCATCTTCTGAAATATGTAACGCTGACCATACAGTACTACATGGAGTAAAAAGCAAAATGTTAGGCAGCCAGATTCTTTTAGCCCAAGAAGAAAAAGACTGCTTGGCTCTTCTAGATGGGAAAAAGATAGGAAAGCCGCTGGGGACCAGTAAAGACATCGAAGACTCCCCAGTTTCTGCTGCAGAAGGAGTTCACTGTGACCGTCCTTCCATTCCACTCAGCTTCCTGGGTCATCCTGCTTTCCTCTCAAAGGAAGCTGGTCAAATGGAACAACAGATAAATAAAGATCAGGAGTCCAGGAGCCCAAATGAGGAACCAAATAAGGATGATATAACTGCCTTGGATGCAAATGACAAGTTCACTGTGCTGACAGCCCAGAAGCAGCCTAAAGCAGGAGGCATCTGTCCGTATTCCTCGTCTCCTGAAGCTTCGGGAGGTGGCGTTATGGAAAAGGATTCCCCTGAATCACCATTTGAAGTAATTATTGACAAAGCAGCATTTGACAAAGAATTTAAAGACTTCTATAAGGAAAGCATAAATGATTTTGGTAGCTGGGCAGTGCATACTAGTAGAGAATCACCTGCAGACATTTCAGAGTCTGATGACAAAGTATTTCCACTCAGAAAGAAAGAAGCAGGGCGTTACCCAGCCTCTGCATTGCTCACCAGGCAGTTTTCACACACAACTGCAGCATTGGAGGAGGTATCTAGATGTGTGAATGATATGCATAACTTTACTAATGAAGTACTGACTTGGGATTTGGTTCCCCAAGTGAAACAGCAGAGTGATAAAGCTGAGTACAACACAAAAACTACAGGACTTGGCACAAGTGAATATAATTCAGAAATTCCTGTTGTAAATCTTAAAACGAACACTCAGAAAATCCCTGTATGTTCTGTTAATGGAAGCACTACTGACACTAAATCACCAGGTGACTGGGCGGAAACACCTCTCCCACAGGAAAATGCCGTGCCAGACCGTTTTGATTCCACACAGGAAGTCACTATCAAAGGTGTGCAAGACAATGTGCAGAAAAGAGATGACACACTTTCAGAGTCACCTGGCTCTCCACTGCAGAAATGTGTCTCTCTCGGTTCTGGGGTGGCCACAGATAAAGTAGTTTTACCCGACAGCCACCTGAAAGGTGGAATGAGCTGGCAGACCTCTGTGCTGGGAGAAGTAACAGAGGCTGATAGTTCTGGTGAATCTGATGACACAGTAATAGAGGACCTCACAGCAGATAATTCATTTGAGAGCAACAAAATTCAGGCTGAAAAACCTGTTTCCATCCCAAGTCCTGTAAAAACAGATGGAGAAGTCAGAGAGATCCTCAGTTGTAACAAGAAAGACAGAACATCTGAAAAATTTGAAGGGTCGGTCAGTAACTCTGAGCCACGACAAGTTCGGCCTGATCCTTTTGAAAGGAACCCAGGTGAAGCCGTGTGTTCGCTAGTATCTAATAAGAGTGGCACGCCAGAAGTGAAGCAGTCAGGTGGCAAGCATGAAGCTGCTCCTGAAAAGCCTGTTGCAGCTGAGAACCCAAAACTCCCTTCAGAAGCGGCTCCTACAGAACTCGCACAAAGTGCGGCAAGCTCTGCCTGTTTGGAGTCATTGCATGAAAAAAATGTGAGAGGTCTAGATGATTCTTCCCCAGAGGACCTGATGGCGGCCTTTACAGAAGCCAGAGAGAGAGGAAGAGTAGGTAAGGGTGAAGGCAGCGCCTGTGCAGCAGCATCAGAGGAGACTGGGGACGGTAAATCAATTCTTTCTCTAGGTGTTTTGCATGAGAGTAAGTCAGGTGGTTCTGAAATCAAAAACATAAAAAGCAAATACAGTGAACAAAGCAAAGAAACAAATGGGAGTGAGCTTCTGGAAGTTTTCCCTACCCAAGGTACTCCAATAGCATCTCTCGACTTAGAACAAGAACAGCTCACAATCAAAGCACTTAAAGAACTGAGTGAAAGGAAGGTTGAGAAGTCAGCTTCTGTACAGGATAAAGGAGAATCTCCTGAAGAAATTCTCAAACAGACTTTAACAAATGTTAAAGAATCTTCTTGGCCACAGAGATCATATGATGTCCTAGAACACAAAGATGTCAAGACTGGATCTGATCTTGAGCTTTCCAGGAAGCCCACTATTATCAAAGAAACTACTAGGGTAGAGGTTATTTCCAGCCTTAGCAAGACTGAGCCGGTAAACGAGCGTGTCCTAACAAGACTTCTGACAGATGTATCAGGTAACCACTTTCATTAGAAATACTGCATGTGGGAAAAAAAAGAAATACTGCATGTGGTTAATTCTGCTATGATTGATTATTTAGAGGGCCATTTTTCTTAGTCTCTGATTTATATCACTAAATTATAGCTAGAATAAAATATACTATATAATGGGGAAAGGTAGTTTGGTTTTTTTTAGTGGTTGTTTCACTTGGTTTTCTTATACAGATGTTTCCCAAAGCAGGAGACGACTTGTTAAAATTAATATTCTCCTAAAGAAAAAAAATGTCATGGTCCAGTTTTTTCATTATACGTTGACTGTAGAGGAGATTGCTGCTTTTAAGACTATCACTAGGCTCTTATTTACACAGATTGTGATAAAATCTCTGTAATAGTAGCACTGCTTAGCCCTTGGGTTTTTTGCTTAGCCCTTGTAAAATCTATTTAGCAATCAAAGAGAAAGGAATTCCTGCTGGGAAGATAATAAATGAAACTTTTAATTAATTTGATCTTATACCACAGAGATTTTATGCTCTGAAAGTAGGTAACCAGTACTGTAGTACAGTCGTGCCAGTGATGCTTTAGAACTCATGCACTGTTCTACTTTGAACCTTATTGACATTCTTCAGGTCAAAACTCTGTTTGGTACTAGAAGCCCTTCTGCTTGTCTTCTGTTTATTTGAGTGATTACTTTCCTAGCTGTTGACCTTCATTTATATCACTTAAGATGCTCTCTGTTCTAGTGTCTTAGTGTAATGAAAAAAAGATCTATAAAGCCTCCAGAACCAACCCCCAACCTCCGATCTGATACGAGGTTCTGCACTTGGTGTATGATCAGTGTGGTCAGAGTTAGGTGCTATGCAGGGCTCTGTGGTTTTCCAAACTTTTTAAACAATATATTCCTCTTTCAAATGAAATCAGACACAGAGTTATAATATTTAAAACAAAATGAGATTTTTTTAAGAGAAACTTTTTAAATGAGGCTGTACCATTTTTTTTCCCCCTGTAAAGGTTTTATTATGCACAGAATAAGGAGGGGGTTTAGTCCTTTGCAGCCACTTCCCTCTGGTCACTTCTTCCAGCAATGGAACCGCTAACTTGCTTGCTTGGTTAGGTTATCTGCTGGGATCTGTGGGTCACCTTGAAGTCCACAGCTGTAGGCTGCTGCAGAACCATTACTGCTGCCCATCATAGCCTGCAGCAGAAAGGCACCATTTACTTCTTATTTTATAAAGGTATTTCCTTACCAAAGACCACGGACAGGTTATTTAACCTTACTAAATCTTAATCCTTAAAATAGAGATAATAATGGTACTTACTTTATAATGGTGTAAAGATTAAAAGTGTAAATGCAGGTTATAAAGGGCCTCAGTTCAGTCACTCAGTCATGTTCAACTCTTTGCAACCTCATGGACTGCAGCATGCCAGACTTGCCTATTCATCACCAGCTCCTTGATTCATCAAACTCATATCTATCAAGTTGGTGATGCCATCCAACCATCTCATCCTCTGTCATCCCCTTCTCCTGCCTTCATTCTTTCCTAGCATCAGGGTCTTATCTAACGAGTCAGTTCTTCACATCAGGTGCCAAAGCATTGGAGCTTCAGCTTCAGCATCAGTCCTTCATGAATATTCAGGATGGATTTCCTTTAGGATTGACTGGTTTGATCTCCTTGCAGTCCAAGGGACTTTCTAGAGTCTTCTTTAACACCACAGTTGAAAAGCATCAAATTCTTCAGTGCTCAGCTTTCTTTAGAGGGCCTACTACTGCTGCTGCTGCTGCTAAGTTACTTCAGTCATGTCCGATTCTGCAACCCCATAGACGGCAGCCCACCAGGCTTCCCTGTCCCTGGGATTCTCCAGGCAAGAACACTGGAGTGGGTTGCCATTTCCTTCTCCAGTGCATGAAAGTGAAAAGTGAAAGTGAAGTCACTCAGTTGTGTCCGACTCTTAGCAGCCCCATGGACTGCAGCCTACCAGGCTCCTCCACCCATGGGAGTTTCCAGGCAAGAGTACTGGAGTGGGGTGCCATTGCCTTGGGCCTAGTATATAGTAAATATTCATTTAGCAGCAAGTACAGGACCTGGCATATAGTAGGTCCTGGATCATTATTTGTTACTGAATGCATTGTTAATAATTATCTGTGAAAATACTGAGGCTTTTTTATAAACTCAAAAGTGTGAAATGGCAGTTAAGGATAGCTGTTATACTCTAGAAGTTGAAGATAATTTAACTTGGATTAAAGAGACCTGAATCTGTATTGTTGCTTTACACTGTCTAGAAATGTGACTTTAAATAATTAAGTTACATCACCTTTTGGGGCTTTAGTTTCTTTATCTATAAAATGAGGATGTTGATGTAGGTGATCATCAATACCATTTCTCCGACCCTGGTAAATACTAGTTTTCTTCATGAGCTGTTGTCAAAATTCTTAAACATAGGTTTTTGAAGTGACGAGGTGTATAGAAATTAGGTAACAATCCAATGTCTAATTCTGGCAAATTCCTACTTTAGTGTGACCTTTGCCAATTAGCCAAATTGGTTTGGCATCTTGCTTTGTTAATATTGTGGTATTTTTCCCTGCTTCATAGTGAAGGAGAAGGAAATGGCACCCCACTCCAGTACTCTTGCCTGGAAACTCCCATGGATGGAGGAGCCTGGTGGGCTGCAGTCCATGGGGTCGCTAAGGGTCGGACACGACTGAGCGACTTCACTTTCACTTTTCACTTTCATGCACTGGAGAAGGAAATGGCAACCCACTCCAGTGTTCTTGCCTGGAGAATCCCAGGGACAGGGTAGCCTGGTGGGCTGCTGTCTCTGGGGTCGCACAGAGTCAGACATGACTGAAGCGACTTAGCAGCAGCAGCAGTGTTACTTTTTGCGACCCCATGGACTGTACCCTAACCAGGTTCCTCCGTCCATGGCATTTTCCAGGCAAGAATACTGGAGTGGTTTGCCATTCCCTTCTCCAGGAGATCTTCCACCCTGGATAGACCATCCTTCTTGGAAGGTACTTGTAGGAATGTAATTTGATATTTTGCTGCCAGAAACACATTTGAGTGGTTCACTCTGTCAGTAGATGTGCTTATGGGAATGACAACAGATTTCAATACCAGCCTAGGTAGAGAGTAATTAGGGAGGGAAAACTCAGCTTCCTAACTCAGCTTCCTGAGTGAGTGAGTGAACTCGCTCAGTTGTGTCTGACTCTTTGTGACCCCGTGGACTCTAGCCTACCAGGCTCCTCCATCCATGGGATTCTCTAGGCAAGAATACTGGAGTGGGTCACCATTTCCTTCTCCAGTCAAACAGAACCAATTTGACATCTTCTTTCCTACTGTTCTTCTCCAGCTGTTGGGCTGATGGAAGGTTCACTGTTTTGCCATCTTGTAACATGTGGTAGGACTGAGCTTTCACCAAAACAATGTCCTCTTTTCACTTCTAGCCTCCAGGAAAGGATAAAGTCCCTCAGCTTGTCACTTAAAGAAATCACTGCTAAGGTAAGTACCTTTCTATGCCCACTTTCTAAAGAAGTTGCTGAAGTTTTCTTTTGATATAATTTCATGTCACAGATCACCTGGGCTCTGGACAAAATATAGACTTGGCAAAACCATTCTACAGACTAAGTGATGGGCCAGCCCACAAGCCAGGGCCAAGGGCTGCTCCCCTGGTGGGTGTTCTGACTGTGGTCCCCAGGCATTAATGGACTTGGCCTTCGGGGAAGGAAACATGGTTATAGCTGTGCAGAATCAAATGTCTTTGCTTAAAAAGCCTTCTAGGATGGGTGTAATCTGACAAGTTGAATACATTCCCTTCCTGAAGGGCTGGGTTCAGGTTTTTCACAAACAGATGGAAATGGTACAGTAGGTGCTTGGTTTTTTTTTTTTTTTAAATAAGTTGACTTTGAAATCATTTTGCCTATCTTACCTACCATTTATACTTCATATCAGCACCTTGGTTTGCATAGAGACAGAGGACTCAACGTTATTCCCTGGGAACACATAGTCAATTCACTGAAGTATCAATGTGCAGTCAGAGAGGATAAGCACAGTTTATGAAACAAAATCCTCCTCCACAGAGATAGTTACTCCCCACCAAGTTATTGACAAACTATGAAGCAGGATCAATTACCCTGTAAATTATTATTAGAGGGAAGCAGGGAGAGAACTAGGACTGAATCATTAATGATTTGTGTTGGGTCTGGGAACCAGGGTGGTTATAAGATGGTTGAAATATATAAAGGACAGGATTCTGAGCAGGGAGCAAAGCAGCCAAGAGTCCACCGGCCTGGAGGGAAGATCTTGTTCTCCGTCCCCAGGAAGGAAAGCAGGAAGACCCGTGGGGGGTTTGTAGACCCCAGCAGAGCCAAGACAGTTGATGTATTCTTGGCAAAAAATATCCACAGTGGCTCTGGTCCTTTTCCTGGTTTTTGTGTCTAGTTCACAAAAATTTTATATGATTTTGCTAAAAACTGCACAACAGCAGTTTGATGGGCAGTTCTGCCCCGCATCAAAAGAGAGCTTCCTGTGAGCTGAGCGTTGGACCCCAGAACGCTCGAAGTCCAGCTGCCCTGCCTTCCCAAAGAACCACCCAGAGCGCTCACCCAGAGCGGAAGGGCAGGATGAGACTCAGGCTGCCTTGAGGGGACCTGAATCCACATGCAGAACTTGGGAAAGGGCTTTATTCCAGGCTCCTAGGCTGAGTGTGGCTGATGCCTTGTCTCCTGCCCAACTGAGTCAAGGACACTGGCTTGGTTTACCAGTTCTGTTATAGGAGGCAAGAGTGGATGCTAGACAGCACACCTGGATTTCTGCCTTATCAATGACGGTGATGTCCCCCCATAGACATTCCTGCCCCATGCACTTCTGTGACCTCCAGTGGACGCCCTGGGGAGGGGAGGTGGGGCCAGAGCTTCCTGGGTGGGGAGGTGGTAGAAGTACCTCTTGTACTTCCTACTAGAAATTATGCCATTTATAAGTACATCCTAATTTCTGTGTAGAATTAAAACGTGAAAAGACTCGGGTTTGGGTTTATTGAGCATCAGAAAAACACACATACTGTGTGTGTAACACGAATGAGTCTGGATCCCAACAGGGAGGATGTTGGTGTGCATAATCTGTAACACAGATGGCATTTGTATGTGTGTGTTTTCTACGACATCTTATATCGTGTACACACACATGTACACATGTGGGCACAACACTGGGATTTGTTGGTCGTCTCCAGCTGCTATGATTTGCCCAAATGCCAAAAGTCTTTTGTTTTGTTTGTATCTTTTCATTAAAACATTCACACAAAAAATTGCAATTCTCTTGCTTTTCCATAAAATTAACGAATGCATGCCTACGATTTTAAAATGTAAATGGAAAAGCTCCATTTGATAATGAGTTCCTTAGGGTCTAAGTTTATTTGGAAATAAAAAAGGAGATGCAGATTTTCTGGGGCATGCATGCCTGCAGGCAGGTGTTTTGTGTATATAGGTGGGAGTGTACATGTGCACGTACATGAATGTGTGTGTGTATGAGGGCCATATATTAGTCTACAGAGAATTAAAACTGCTCAATCGCACACAACTTTCTCTACTCTGAACTTGATTGACTGGTGACCTTGAAGTAAAAGTCACAGCTTGGCCCAGTCTTCTTTCTTCAGTGTATTAGACACAATAATCTGATGTTCTTTCAACTCCATCCTCAAAGAGAGCTGGCACCTGCCTTCCACTCATTACATTTTTTGACTCTTATGGGTTACCCAAACCAAAGGTAATTAGGGGATAAAGGAGATGGAAGAAAGTGTTGGAAATAAATGGGGTATCTGGAGGTTGGTAGATATTAGATTACATTCAGCAGTGCCGGAAAGAATGTACATTGCAATTTAATAAGACGATTTAGAGGTTGTTTTATATTAATAGTGACAGCTCGCTCAATAAAAGAGAAACTGACCCAATTATGGTTAAGAGAGACTGTGAGCTAAAATCAGAAATGCTGGACGTACCCGGATGAGGTGCAACAATCATGACTGGGGTAATGGAGTGGACAGAAACGTCCCGGGACCTCTGGTGACACGCTTTTGACCAAGGGGAGGGGATGTTCCTATCATCAGCATGGAGCCCATGAGACTGCTTGGGCGGATGTCACCGCAGCTTCCTTTAACTTCTGGTCCCACCATTGGGATGAATTTCAGGGCCATCGAGAGGGTGTCTCCAAACTGATGGCTTTGGACAGTGGTTGCTCAGCTCTGCTGGTGCAAGCTTTAAGGCAGAAGCCTTTACACTGTCCCTTCATCCAGAGATTTTTATGAAGAGATTTATAAAAAGTGTTTTATAAAGAGAGATTACAGCTGCTTAATGGAAAGGAACATGCCGAAGGCCATGGGAGCAGAGGTGTCCTATTTTAGACAGGGTGGGCGAGGTCTGTGTTGATTTTAGAAAGAATCTCTGTTGAAGTCTGAGGTCAGCAAAGCACTTCAAGGTGATAATATCTAGCAGGAGCTGAAACTTGTGGGGAGATTAAATTTTATATTTTCTCTGGGTTCTGTGAACCCACCTGGGTTTTTATTTCTTGAATGGAATGTTGGGTTTTTGGTGAGGAAAGAGGGGTACTTCTAAGTAACATCCTTTGTGGGTCCCCCAGATGTCTTTGCATATGTATTCATTGTTATTCAGCTGTGCTCTCTGCTTTCTCTTAACTGGAGGTTTTTTTAGGTAGTTCATTAATCTCAGTATAGGTAGCAATTGAATACAAGGTTTTTGCTGTAAATAAAAGAAACAAAATGTCATATTTTAGCTTCAAACAAATACAAAATAGCCTAAGACATCTGGAAAAACAAACTGAGATTTAAGATTTTTGCTATTTTTTAAAGATCAAGAAAGATGTAGGAAGTGAAATGCTAAAATCTGCAAACTTTCCTGAGATATATTTATCTATTTTTCAAATCTGGCTTCCCAGCAAGTATTTACCCTCAAGTTTTATTAGACAGCGTCCACTAGGAACTCTCTGCCCTGGATCGCAACATCTGTGCACTGTTATTTCCTGCCTACTATGTGCCAGACACAGAATGAAATCCCCGCTCCCATAGCGTGTGTCCTCCCCAGAGAGGTGAGAGAAAATAAAGGAGAATGACAGCAGTGTGTCAGCTGGAGAGGGCGCTGTGGACAGACAGCCCGCAGGGGCAGGCGGAAGGGGAGGAAGGGCTGAGGGGTGCTTATGTTCTGTGGGGGATCCACACGGCCTGTCCTCCCAAGGCAAACCCTGTGGGCTGTGCCACCAGGGACAAGCCAGCTACTCAGAGGAGGATGCCAGCGTGCAGAGGCCCTGGGGAGGGAGCAGGGAGAGGGCTCCAGGTATTTACTTGTGGTTGTGTCCAGTTGTGCGAGCTCATCTCAGTTTCCTCCCTTCCTCTTCCCTGCTCCTTCCCTCCTCCCTCCCTGCTCCTTCCCTCCTCCCTCCCTGCTCCTTCCCTCCTCCCTCCCTGCTCTTTCCCTCCTCCCTCCCTGCTCTTTCCCTCCTCCCTCCCTGCTCTTTCCCTCCTCCCTCCACCTCTCCCTCCCTCCTTCCCTCCCTCCCTCTCTTCCTTCCATCCTTCTTTCCTGTATGTGTTGATGTGTTGCTTGTTTTTTAGGAAGTTACCTGTGGTTATTCTGTATCGGCCCTTTACTCCTTATAAGCCCCGGAATCTGGCTGGTGCTCTGTTGCCCTCTAATCTTTACCAGAGTAAATGGTGGTTCATGGCTGTCTCTCTCCTTCTAGGTGTGTATGAGTGAAAGACTCTGCAGTGCCCTGAGAAAGAAGGTTAACGATATTGAAACCCAGCTGCCAGCCCTGTTTGAAGCCAAAATGCTTGCCATCTCAGGTACCTGGGACAGAGGGGATGTGGAGACAGCTGGAGTGTGTGATGGCCAACACCACCCCCCTTTCTCGTCCTGGATGGACATTCTACCTGTGCCTGAATGTTGTGCAGCATTCTACCTGTCACTTGACAACTCAGGGCCTTCCCGGGGAGTCTCACTGAAACTCAGGGAATAGATGGGCAGCGTGGCTTCTTTATAAGGGACAAGCTATTATTTTTTCGTTGCTAAGTCGGGTCCAACCCTTGTGACCCCATAGACTATAGCCTGCAGGCTCCTCTGTACCTGGGATTTTCCAGGCAAGAACACGGGAGTGGATTACCGTGTCTTTCTCCAGAGGATCTTCCTGACTCAGGGATTGAACCTGCATCTCCTGCATTGCAGGTGGCGTTTTTACCACTGAGCCCCCAGGGTACTCCTATAGGGATGTGTAAGACTCTTAAAAATGCACGAGCACACATATAAAATAGCTATTTGTGTAGTTTTCATTTCCAGTTTCTGTTTAAGAGTTTAGAGATGAGATGTACTCTGGATGCCATGTAATTCTAGCCAGGGTTTCTACAGATTTATGTATCTGGAGATGCTTAGTGAGGGTGTGATCAACCGCTTCCTATGGGGGAAAGAGTGGTAACAGGAGACAAACGAATGTACTCAGAGTAACAAACTAGTCATAAGGTAAGAGATTTTTGAGGATTTTCAGTGGATCATTATCCTTCCTTAATTTGGTAGTTATAAAGGGATATACTTTTCCATTAATCAGTAGGCTGAAAAGACGATCTTAAACAGGATCTTTATCATTTGAATAGTACTTAAAAGATTTATTTATTTATTGGCTGTGGAGAGTCTTTGTTGCTGTGCATGGGCTTTCTCTAGATGCGCTGCCCAGTTTTCTCACTGTGGCGGCTTCTTATTGTGGATTGTGGGCTCGGTGGTTGGAGCCCACAGGCTTATTTACCCCGAGGCATGTGGAATCTTCCTGGACAAGGGATTAAACTGGTGTTCCCTGCGTTCTTAACCACTGGACCACCAGGGAAGCCCCTGAACACTGCTTTTGAACATTCCTCTGCATTTATTATTTTCTTTCACATCAGCTCTATCAGGTAGGAGGGAGAAACACTGTGATCCCAAGGAACAAAGAGAGAGGTTGAGGCCCTGGAATGTGTCCTGGGGTTAAGTTAACCCCATTAACTGAGCTGTGCCAGATCAGGGCTAGTGTCCAGGTGTGATGTATGGATTTTTAACCCAGTTATGCAATGACAGCCTGTTTTATAAGCTGAATGAATCCATAGCACATCAACTCCAGAAGAATCATAAAAATTTAATGAAAAGGTATAATAATTACATGTATGGGTTTTAAATGGCATTTTAAGAAGGAATACAATAATCGGCAGCTTCTGCTCTTCAGATCATTAAACAACTAATGTTGGCAGCTAACGAGCAATTTGGTGCCTGGCGCAGTCACGTGTATTATTTACAGCCCATAGAACACCCGGGCGCGCATGTGGGGCTCAGCTCTCAACAGCTTCACATTCCATTTCCTTTGAATTATGGTCCCATTTGCTAAGAGGAAAAAAGATTGAATACAGTCTTGCTTCTGAATTAGGGTTTTTGCCTTTCTTGATCAATGTATCTTTCTCAGGAATGCAGGTGGATGTGTCTCTATTAAGCCCAGGGGAGGAGGAGATGCATTATTTGGGCAGCACAGAAACCCCTCTCAAATGTGAATTATCTCCTGTTTAGGATCCAGGGAAAATGGGCCTGAGTTTTCTGTGTAGTTTTTAGATCAACTGAGAAATTGGTGAGAACTGATTGGATGAGGGATTCCCCGAGTTAACTAGGGTGGGAACACAGTCCCCACATCCTATTTCCTGGACACTCTTGAGCCCCTTGGTGAACAGCCCTTTCAGTCCATGGACTGCCCTGTGGGTGGGATTGGTGACAGATGACCATCATCAACTTCTGTGGTGGTGTTGGTTTAGTCACTAAGTCCCACTCTGTGCAACGCTATGGATTGCAGCCCACCATGCTCCTCTGTCCATGGGATTTTCCCAGCAGGAATACTGGCGCGGATTGACATTTCTTCCGGCGATCTTCCTGACCCAGGGATCAAACCCACGTCTCTTGTATCTCCTGTGTTGGTGGGCAGATTCTTTGCCGCTGAGCCACCAGGGAAGCCCCTTAACTTCTGTACGTGATGCAGCTGTGCACCAGAGCAGGGAGGTCAAGGAGGGAAGAGGTACTCTCCTTAGGATTCTGGCAGGTCTGTTTTTATATAGTCAGAATAGCAAACCCTCACTCTGTTAGACAAAAGCACAGACATTTCCAAGAGAGGCCTTTTTGTATTTTAGGATCTCTGTGAGGATGCTAGGGCAATGCTCAGAAGTTCTTAGAAGCCCTACTGAATGAGAGGACCTTATGGGATACCCTTAGGTTCTTAGAGGGCCTTTTGTCTGTCTGAAAGCTTCTAGATCTCCCATCCTGGTTTTGATCAGTGGACTGAAGATTTCTCTTGATTTAAGAATCATCTGCTCTCTGCAGAGAGAGGGAATAATAAAAATGCCTTGGTTAGGTACAATGGCAGCCTGAAATCCTCCTTGTTTTGCGTGTGTGTGTGTGTGTGTGTGTGTGTGTGTGTGTGCTTGCTTAGTCGCTCGGTTGTGTCCCACTCTTTGCAATCCCAGGACTGTAGCCCGCCAAACTCCTCTATCCATGGGATTTCTAGGCAAGAATGCCAGAGTGGGTTGCCATTTCCTTCTTCAGGGGATCTTCCTGACCCAGGGATTGAACCCGTGTCTCCTGTATTGGCAGGCAGATCTTTTACCACTGTGTAATTAGAGGGAAATAGGGACATTCTTACAAATAAAATTAGTTTTTCTAGGTAAATACAAAATATTTGCTTCTCTCCAAAAAGTTCATGGTTTTGATCAATGGCTGGGGGATCTGATAGACTCAGTAAAGATTTTTCAAAGATGATGTTTATCCAAGGTGGAACTAGAGACCTGCCAAATGAGAAAAAGGAAAGGGTATTATTGAAACTTTAATAGCAAGGGAGTCAACCACCATCACTTATGTTGTGGCAGAAACTCCAAGGCAGAGGAAGGAGTGGGAAGCTTTGCAGTGGAAAACAAAGGCGGTTCCAGTAAGGACTGGAAGCTATCGGCCTTGGGGAAGCAAGCAGTGAGGCAGCTAGAGCACCTAGCACAGTGTGATTGCTTAGGGGAGCATATTTGGCTTCCTCTGATTGGTCCCAAGCTGGACGCAGGGACAAAGGTTAGGAAAGCTGTTATTAATCAAGTGCTGGCTATTTAGGGCCGGTTGTTACAGAAGCTGTTGTTGGATAGAGAAAGCGTCTGCCTGCCTACAAGTCTGCCTTACAGCTGGCTGGCCTCCTCTGCTGGTTGCTGTGCACAGGGCTGTGTTTCCTCGGTGCACTTCTGCAGCCTGGGATTCTGTTCTGCGTATGATCTGGCCACTGTCTATCTGTATACTTCGTCTCTCTCCAGGCAGCTCATTTTCTCAAGCTAGTTGAAGCAGTCTATGTTTTATGTATTAATAAAATCCTGCGTTACAGCATTCTGTTCCCCGCACCTCCTCTATGCAACGTGGCCATTTCCAAAATGTTTGACGTGCAGAACCAGTCACGGAACTCGGCTCACAGAAGATACTTTTCAGTGTCTCAGGAAGTCATGGTGGCTGGAAGAAAGAAACAAAACCAGCAGAAAATAGTAGATTCTAGCTGAAGGAGCTACCGTGGATAGGGGCTTGATTGTGGCCTTGACATTGCTGAGGGCGGTGCCTAGAAGGCAGAGGGTGTGGACTTGAACTTGGAATTCCTCAAAAGATCTGGTGTCAGAGATAACAACATGTATTTTAGTGAACATAAAATGAGCCATTATTTTACATAGTACTAAGAAAGAAAAATTGTTGTCAATTAAACAATGATGCAATGCTTTCTGTGGCTTAGACTTTTTATTTTATGCTTACTGAAATAGCTCTTTAAGATGTACTTAAGCTTTTGAAAAGTCACATATCACTCTTTAAAAAGAAAACTATATGGGCATGAATTGGTTAAGGTTTTTCTAAAATGCTTCATATTCAGACTGAGTGTCCTGATACAGTTTGACTCAAGTCAAGACTCCTGTTTCTCCACACATTATCATCCTCTGCATTAGTGAGGCTATTGGTGATGTAACTTTTTTCCTCCAAGAGTGAACTATTTTCTAAGGATTTTCTGCCAAGCTACTTACACCATTCTTTAAGCTTTAAATGCTGGTGCTTTCCTGATCTTACAAATCTATGTCAACAGTTAGGACTCAAATGGTCCTTGATGTGAGAGGTGGATCATAAAGAAGGCTGAGCACCAAATAATTGATGCTTTTGAACTGTGGTGCTGGAGAAGAGTCTTGAGAATCCCTTGGACTGCAAGGCAATCAAACTAGTCAATCCTAAAGGAAATCAATCCTAAGTATTCACTGGAAGGGCCAAAGCTGAAGCTTCAATATTTTGGTTACTTTATGCTAAGAGCTGACTCATTGGAAAAGACCCTGATTCTGGGAAAGACTGAGGGCAGGAGGAGAGGGGATGGCAGAGAATGAGATGGTTAGATAGCATCAAAACTCAGTGAATGTTAATTTGAGCAAACTCCATGAGATAGTGGAGGACGGAGGAGCCTGGCTGCAAAGAGTCAGACACAACTGATGACTGAGCACATTCTAGAATTTAAATCATCAGAACCCTGTAGGGTACCCTCTTTTGTGTCTTTTTTGATCTACTTCTGTGTCACTGCATGTATGAAGAGTTCATGCCTTTTTCTTGGAGAGTGGCCTTCCCATGTGTAGATGTATCACTTTTTCTGCGCTCTCCAACTGATGGATGTTTCCGTTGTCTTCAGTTTGGGGTTGTGAGTAAAGCGACTGTGAAGATCTGAGTCCAGAATTTTTGCTTTTGTGTTTCATTTCTCTTGGGTAAATACCTAGCAGCGGAATTGCTGGATCACAGGATAGGTATATGTTAAGGTTATAAGAAGCTGGCAGAATCTTTCTCAAAGTGGTTGTGCATTTCAATCTCCACCATGTGGAACAGTTTCAGTAGCTGGTTGTCCTTGTTAACTGGTTTCAACCCAGTTAACCAATCAGGTTTCAAGCCACGTGATTGGTTTTGCAGTGGAATCTGTACAGCTTTAATGTGCATTTTTCTGGCAGCGCTTTTTCATATGCCTCTTGGCCGTGTGCATATCTTTTAATGTGTCTTTGGCATTATTTGTGCACTTCCCAGTCAGGTTATGTGTGATTTAATTATTGAGTTGCAGGACTCAAGTCCTTCATCAGATATATGTATTGTAAATATTTTCTCCCTGTCTGTGGTTGCCTATCCATCTTCTTAATGGTATTTTTTGAGAAGTAGAGGTTTTTAATTTTGATGAAGTCCATTTATTCATTTTTTTCTTTTATAGTTAATATTTTCTGCATCCTTTATAAAATTTTTGCTGACTCCAAAGTTAGATAAATATTCTTCTATATCTTCTAGAAGCTTTACAGGTTTCACTTCTTCATTTAGGTTTGTGATCCATCTCTAATTAAATTCTGTGTATGGTTTGAGGTATGTATTAGGGTTACTGTTTTTCCTGGGTAGGTAGCTACTTGTTCCAGCATTTCACTGAAAACATTCCTTTTTCCTCATTGACTTGCTTTGACACTTCAATTGAAAATCACTTAGCTCTGTGAGTGTGGGTCCACTTCTAGACTGTCTATTGTGTTCCAAAGAGCTGTTCGTCTGTCTCTATGCCACTACCATATTGTCTGCATTTACTGTAACTTCAGTGTTAATAAAAAATCAAGTAACAGATGTCCTCTAACTCTGTTCTACCTTTTAATGATTGTTTTGGTTTAGCATTTTCTTGTACATTTTAGAATAAGTTCCATTGATCTATATTTCTGTCTTAGTGCCAGTACCATACTGTCTTAATGACTGTGGCTTTGTAGTAAAGCCTGAAGTCAGGCAAGTTGATTCCTCCAGTACTACAGAAGACTCATATAAGGTTTTGATTGAAATTGTATTGAATCAACAGATCAATTTGAGGAAAATGAAAATCATAGCAAAATTCAGTTTTAATATATGTATATATGATATATCTTTCTAATTATTTAAGTTTTCCTTAGATCTCTCAGATGCTTCAAAATGGTTTTCTGTGTAGAAGTTTTCTCGTGTTTCTTTAAATTTATCCCTAAGTATTTTGAGTTTTAAAATATACATAGTATTTTAAATTGTTTGCTGCTGGTATTTAGAAATACAGTTAATTTCCATGTATTGACCTGGATTCTTTCACCCCTGATAACTTCAATGTGCCATATATTTTGCTTAGAATTTTATAGAATTTCAAGTTTATTCTTGCAGTCATCTCTAATGCAGGTATTAGCACAATCATATTCTGTAAGAAGTTTGCCCTGAAATTCCATATGCTAATTTTTTTGCTCCAGGTCATACAGTTTGAGTTACCAGGGGAGTATGGTTTGAATTTCAGTCCAGTTTGACTCCAAGGCCCAATCCCTTTCCACCCTACTGTAATATTTCACCTCTTTGACATTTAGATGTTTGAATGGAGTGACACCATGTAGCTTCCCTGGGTTTCACTGGGACATTTTTGTGTCATTGTGTTTCAGAAGGACATGAATTAATCAATGGAACCTCTGAGGCAAAATACCATGAGAAAAGGTGGAAAAGTGACTAGAAGTTTTTCTAGTTTAAGAAGGACTGTCAGCATGCTTCCCAGTCCCTCCACAGAGGCCGTTTATGCAGCTGCTGCTGCTGCTAAGCCGCTTCAGTCATATCCGTCTCTATGAGACCCCATAGACGGCAGTCCACCAGGCTCCCCCGTTCTCCAGGCAAGAACACTGGAGTGGCTTGCCATTTCCTTCACACAGCTGCAAGTTCCATTTTCCTTGCCTCACACTGTTGTTATTGCTGAGTTGCTCAGTCACGCCCGATCTTAGCGACCCCACGGACTGCAGCATGCCAGGCTTCCCTGTCTTTCACTGTGCCCTGGAGTTTGCTCAAACACACGTCCATTGAGTTGGTGATGCCATCTAACCATCTCATCCTCTGTCGTCCCCTTCCCTCTTGCCCTCCCTCTTTCCCAGCATCAGGGTCTTTTCCACTGAGTCAGTTCTTCACATCAGGTGGCCAAAATATTGGAGTTCAGCTTCAGCATCCGTCCTTCCATTGAGTATTCAGGGTTGCTTTCCGCTAGGGTTGACAGGTCTGATCTGCTTGCAGCCCACGGGACCCTCACTGTTAGTACACGTTAGCTATGGCTGAGTCTTCTGTGTGTAGGGATGCTCTAATGCTTGTTTCCCCTCCTTCTCTCCCACAATGTGCTGCAGGAAACCATTTCTGTACAGCCAAGGAGCTCACAGAGGAGATCAGATCATTAACACTGGAGAGGGAGGGGCTGGAGGGACTTCTCCACAAGCTGTTGGCACTGAGTTCCAGGAATGTCCAAAAGCTGGGAAGTGTGAAAGAAGATTACAGCAGACTCAGGCAAGAACTGGACCAGGGGAGAGCTGCCTATGGTAAGTGGTCACACGGTTGCCTGATGAAATATGTGTGCCATTTATTGTACTGCTTCACGTGTACCCTTCACTGTGAAGGCTGTCCTGGAGCCACACAGGATATTTTTGCCAGGAGCCCTAGAAAATAGGGCACAATTTCTTCAGCGTTTGTTTTGCTATCAATCTGATGCCTTTTCATTTCCTGTCTTTCCTCCTCCTCTACTCTGTGTTTGCTAATGGCCTTGTGATTGCTTGAAGCAATCTCCCCCTTGGCACAGATCTTGAGAATTTTCTGGTTGACGATTATCTCCCTTTTGTTCCTTGGTTCAGCCTTCTGGCTTGCACAATCTTACACGGAAGCTGGCTGGCTTTGGGAAAACCAAGGGAAGACCATTAAGTGCCTCGTCTTTGTGGGCTTTTCTGAGAGCTGCCCACAAAGAAGGGGCAGGTGCAGAAGATGCTGCCTTGGCCAAAGTATCCACTTGTTGGAGGAGTTAAACTGTTCTTAAGGTCTTTTCTTGTCTAGTTGTTACAAGTAAATGAGGTCACCTTGAAGTTTCACTCTGAGGGATAATTTCAGAAGATTGTGGTTTAGCCCAAATTAATAAAGTCAACCTGTTTCTTAAAAAGTAGTAAAGAATTTTTGATGATTCAGTTTCTAATATACAGAATGAAATATAGGGAGAAATTTATATTTAAAATACAATAGATGCTGAAACCTGCTTCTTCACCAGTAAAATGAGATGGTATATTATCCATATCATAACCTGGTTAAGTGATACAGATTAATTGCATTAATTTATTAAGATCAGAGATTATGTGTGTGTGCATACACCTTTGCCCTTCCCTTGGGAACTAGAGGTTGTTGGAAGGCAAAGTTCATTCATAGTAAATCATATTTCCTAAATAAATGTTTATTAGAAAAATGAATGACATTCAGACTAATAAGGAACTGTATTTATAAAGTATACTTGTTTAAAAAGAAACAAGAATGAAAGTATTAAGTAGCCAGATTTGAAATAGGGCCACCTTGGGGGCTCACACAGTGAAGATTTCATTTGCAATGCAGGAGACCTGAGTTTGATCCTTGGGTTGGGATGATCCCCGTGGAGGAGGGAATGGCTACCTACTCCAACATTTTTGCCTGGAGAATTCCCTGGATTGAGGGGCCTCATTGGCTATAGTCCATGGGGTTGCAGAATCAGATGTGACTGAGTGACTAACACTTTTAACACACTTATTTGAAAATACTCCACAAATTGAAGTAATGAAAATTAGTATTTAAAACCAAACAAACATGAAATCAGCTAATAGAAATAGGTGTGTCATTTCACTGCTAATACATTTTGTTTTAAAGGCTTACTAAATTTTGTAGAGAGAGGTTCCTTTGTAGTTATCTGAACGACAGGTGCCACTGTCAACCATTATTGTGTCTTCTCAGCCGTGGACGCCTCTGAGTTGGCCTATCTTTTTTTCACTTTTGCAGGTCAGAGCTTTGTTTTTTTGCCAAATATATAAACTAGACACTATGCATTTGAGCCTTAGTATATAACTATAGTCCTGAGAAATGACAACATGTTCCTCCAAGGTGTAATGCCTGTCTCTTATACACATCTCAGAGGAGATCAGATCATAGACTAACACTTTTAACACACTTATTTGAAAATACTCCACAAATTGAAGTAATGAAAATTAGTATTTAAAACCAAACAAACATGAAATCAGCTAATAGAAATAGGTGTGTCATTTCACTGCTAATACATTTTGTTTTAAAGGCTTACTAAATTTTGTAGAGAGAGGTTCCTTTGTAGTTATCTGAACGACAGGTGCCACTGTCAACCATTATTGTGTCTTCTCAGCCGTGGACGCCTCTGAGTTGGCCTATCTTTTTTTCACTTTTGCAGGTCAGAGCTTTGTTTTTTTGCCAAATATATAAACTAGACACTATGCATTTGAGCCTTAGTATATAACTATAGTCCTGAGAAATGACAACATGTTCCTCCAAGGTGTAATGCTGAAGTTTATTATGTTATTGTAGGTCTAATTTTGTAGTTAAATAAATTTTGCTATAAATTTTTATAAATTTGTCTTAAATTTTTAAAAATATAAACAAGGAAAACTATGAGATGTCTTATATTACCATCTTAAGACTTTTGGCGCAAAACAGGGAATTTATATTGCAGAGAAAAGATGAAAACAAATTTGGACAAATTTAGTTCAGCAATATTTTCTTTTTTAAAAAAACTAAATGAAGTATAGTTGATTTACAGTGTTGTGTTAATTTCTGCTATACAGCAAAGTGACTCATATATATGTATGTATGTATATATATATATATGTATGTATGTATGTATACATTTTTTCATATTCCTTTCCATTATGGTTGTCACAAGATATTGAATATAGTTCTCTGTGCTATACAGTAGGATCTTTTTATCTATCCTGTACATAATAGGATGCAACAATATTTTCATTTGAACAGTTAAGCTCTTGAAAGCCATTAACTCTTTTTTTAAAAAAAAAAAGCTGTGCGGTTGTCTCATCATTGTCACTTGACTAAGTATTTTCAAGATGATGAATAAAACATAAACAAATGGAATGAGAGATTGTTACCGTGGATGATTCTAAATTGCAGATGGCTCATTACTGTGAAGGCATTCTTTATGTTTTATACTTGGATTTTGCTGGATCAGCTATCCTTTCCCTGAGCTTTGTGTATGTGTGTGCGCACACACTCGGTTGTATTCGGCTCTTTGAGACCCTGTGGACTGTAGCCACCAGGCTCAGGCTCCTCTGTCCATGGGATTTTCCAGGCAAGAATACTGCAGTGGGTTGTCATTTCCTCCTCCAGGGTGTCTTCCTGACCCAGGGATCGAACCTGCATCTTCTGCAGCTCCTGCTTTGGCAGGTGGATCCTTCACCACTGAGCCACCTGGGTAGCCCTTCCTTGTGCTTTATAGGCTAAAGCTAATTTTTAAGCAGTCTGAGGTGACTTGGCATTAGGCGAACCAAATTAATAATCTTGGGTTGGTGAGAGTATGAGAGACAAAGAAATAAATTCTTAGTAAACTGAGGCTTTTATCCATTGATATGATACTAAACTAGACCAACGTCCATATTCTGTTATTTGTTGGGTTTGAGAGTTAAAAATCTGGAGTGAGCTCTGTACTCAAGTTTAAATGAAGAGTGAATACAATGAAGCACTGTGCTTCTGCACATTACTGAGATGGCTGGATTGCATCACCAACTAAATGGACATGAGTTTGAGCAAGCTCCGGGAGTTGGTGATGGACAGGGCAGCCTGGTATGCTATAGTCCATGAGGTCACCAAGAGCTGGACACGACTGAGCGACTGAACTAACTAATGTGCTACTGCGGGTATTACCATGAGCTGACTCTTTTTAATCTTAGATAAAACATCTTAAAATAAGACTATTAAAAAGATGAGCAGATTTTTATTTATATATTTAAATGTTTTTCTATATGTTATTTCCTATTTTATTTCTTTTTTATTAAAAAATTTTTTACAAGTGTGTTGGTTTCTGCCATGTAACAGTCAACCATAATTGTACATGTATCCCCCAGCTTTTGAGGCCCCCTCCCCTCTGCCACCCCAGCCCTCTAGGTCATCACAGAGTGCCGGGCTGGGCTCCCTGTGTTCTACAGCAAGTTTTCACCAGCTGTCTATTTCACACGCGACCGTGTGTGTATGCGGATGCTACTTTTTCTGTTCTTCCCACTATCTCCCTCCCCCACTGTGTCCACAAGTCCATTCCTTTTCCTCCACATCCTCTCCAGCATTTATGGTTGTAGAAACTGCTTTGCAGTGTTGTGTTTTTTCTGCCCTACAGTGTGAATCAGCCATAAGTATACATGTATCTCCTCCCTCGTGAGCCTAACCCTCTCCCACCCACCCCCA
>SJYC01017212.1:0-63264 GCA_006408675.1 Madoqua kirkii
GGTGTCACGGAGCACTGAGCTGAGCTCCCTGTGCAGCACTGCAGCTTCCCACTAGCCACTGATTTTACACCTGGTAGTGTATATATGGAGAAGGCAGTGGTGGCCCACTCCAGTACTCCTGCCTGGAAAATGCCATGGACGGAGGAGCCTGGTTGGCTTCAGTCCATGGGGTCGCGAGAGTCAGACACGACTGAAGTGACTTAGCAGCAGTGTATACATGTCAGTGCTCCTGTCTTAATCCGTCCTGCCCTCTCCTTCCTCTGCTGTGTCCACATGTCTGTTCCCTGGTCTGTGTCTCCATTCCTGCCCTGCAGATAGGGTTGTCAGTATCACTTTTCTAGATTTGATGCGTGTGTGCATGCTAGTGGTCACGACAGTCAGGGACCCAGGCTCTGTGATGTCAGCTCTAGGTAGGCTGACCCAGCCATGTGTATATCCATATCCAATCGGGGTTCTGTGTCTATAGTGGAAAGGGAGATCTGCAGTCTTAGAGAATAACTAACAATCTCTGTCATTCAGAGGGTTCTTAATGATGGGAAGAGTGTCTGTAATGGCGCATCACAGATGAACTTGCTTTGCTAAATCACTTACAATGTCATTACATCTCGTGTCTCTGGTTCAACTGTGAGCCCACTGAGGTGAAAGCATGGTCTTTAGGTTTCAGTTTTGTTGTTGGCAGTATCCAGCATGATGTCATTAAAAATAGTAAATAGGCCATAAATATTTGTTCATTTGCTGGGGCCAGATGCTGACAAGAAACATTAGTCCTTTCTTCCCTTATTTTGACTCACAAACCCAGACCTTGGATCTTCTTTTTTTTTTTTTTTTCAAATGTTTAAAATTCACCTCCCAGTCTAATTAAGGCAGTGATAAAGTTTACTAGTTTTTCATGGAAGATGCTTGAGTTGTCCGAGTTGGATATACAGATTGGGGGGGGCAGCAGACAGAACAATGTGATAAGGACTGAAATAGGCCGAAGTACTTTGGGGCAGGGAGACAGAAACCGTTATGAAGCTATTGACTTTTGACTCAGTGACACAGAGTCTGTTTAAAGAGAGGAGGAATACCCCAGGTGCTTATACCCCATCAGTGGTTCTTAAGACTTCAGGAGAATGCATATGAAATCTGAGCAGTTTTAGGGGCAGTAAATAGATTAAATCTATCTTTCAACCTTTGAATACTTGTGGAAATTAACTATAGACCTTTAATTATTGTGGATTTCAGTGTTTTCTTTTTTTTAAGGGAGAGTGGTATGAAAAAGAATCAGTAACATTTTTAAGTTTGCTACGTCTGTTTTTCAGAAAAAAAGACAACCCTGGGATTTACAGAACCATGTTTCCCTCTCTTGTATAAGTTGGTAATCTGTATTGTCCTTTATTAATATTGTTGATTTCATACTGTAACTTGGATATAAAGGAAGCAGACGTCAAGGGGAGAGATTTAATCACAGAATAATCAGGGCCAGAATTTTAAATAGGACATCATTAGCATGGTAATGAATTTTCCCACTTTATGCCAGCTGCCTGAGTAGAAAAGATACTGCAGATGTAGCTCAAAAATCCGGCGGTGTCTGTGGCCCAGTGAGCTGTCAGGAATCCACACAGGATCTGTGAAATGCATAAAAGAATTCTCAGTGCGGGTGTCAAATGGTATTTTTTTCTGGGAGTGATGGCTGGCTGTGTCCAGACTAAACTCATCTGTTTGCCTTTCAGTGAGTACGGAGGAAGTGGAAGCCAGATATGGGGCAGTTTTTAAAGGTGATAAAGTGGACGTGGCTCAACTTTTCAATTATGGTTTGGGTCTAACATCTACTTTTTCCTTTAGGCTAGAAAGGCACATTCACAGAATCCTACCCTTCTTCTTGGACTAGCTCCTAATAGGTAATAAAAGGAAGTTTGATGCCGTTTAGTGAGATACCAGTTTTTTAACTCTTTAGTCCACTGGTGAAACATCTTTTGTAAATCACTTTAAGAAAAAGCTTTTGGTTTAGAGATCATGTGATTCAACAGGCTTTGCGTATATAGGCAGTCATTCCTTTCCCACATTTATTATCTATATTTAGTTGAAATTTTCAAGAAAAATTAGAACGGGGACCAACGTTGTCTTTTTTTGGGAGGGGTTGGGGAAGAAATGGAAAACTGAAATTTATATAAATATACATCAAAGATGGACACAAAAAAGTAACAAATATAATGGAAATATAATGGAAAGGTTGAGACAGAAGAAAATGCAAGTGATGAGTGTTAATTATTTCGGTTGAGAATATGATATGATCATGAACTTCCTAGAAGCCAGAGCAAAAAAGACCGATAAAGCATCATCTGTCCTCCTCAAAGTAGCTTAGAGCATGAAGTTTTCAGGAATATGGAGTGGCATAAAATTCTTAAAGATGACTTTTTTGGAGAGTGTAATGGAAAGTCTTCATGAGTAGATTTATAGAAAATGAAAAAGCACACACGGCTGCTACCAACCATTTCTGACAAAAAAAAAAAAAAGCAGATCAAAACAGTAGTTCATGGGAAGACTGTGAACCTACACAGACTTCAGATCTGTGAGTCTGTACATTTCTTTCCACAAAAAGATCCAGTTACTCAGCAGGTTTTTGAGGGAGTCAAAATTTCCTTCAAATGTTCAGTTCCTCCAAATGCTAAGAAACTGTTAACGTATAATTAGATGGAAGTCAATTAGGAAGGCCGAGGGCTAACTGAGCTTAAATACAGGATCTTGTGGTGATCTGACATCAGTGGCCCTAAGTCCCTGGAACCTGAAGGGGTGGTTAGAGACCCCTTTGTGCAGATGCACCACGGGGATTTCTAGGTGGCCGAGTGGTAAAGAATCCACCTTCCCGTGCAGGAGGTGCAACAGGTGCGAATTCGATCCCTGGGTCAGGAAAGATCACCTAGAGAAGGACACGGCAACCCGCTCCAGTACTCTTGCCTGCAAAATTCCATGAACAGAGGAGCCTAGTGGGCTACAGTCCGTGAGGTAGCAGAGTCAGACACTACTGAGCGGCCTGAGCTATTTGTCTGGGAACCAGATGCGTGTTGCAGGTTCAAGGTGAAGGAACTTAGATTGTTACATGGCAAGTATTTTTAATGTCTGCCTCTCTAACTGGAAATCTTTATTTGTTTAGACTGAATATATGTATAATATGAACATTTTGGAGAAAAACTTTAAAATCTGAAAATTTCTTTTCTCAGATTTTTCTGTGAGCTGAACTTTCACATCTCTAATCATCAAGTTATCAGAATCCCAGTTAAATATACATTTTCATTTTTTAGTTTCTCTCCATAGTTTTCTTCTTCCCTGTTTATTCCTACATCACTGTGAGTATGGTTATTTCCCTTCAGACTCTCTTGCTGTGAAATTCTAGGCTTGAAATTCGTGATTAATTTCCTTCCTTTTTTATTAAATAATCATGATAATTCCTTTGGGAGGCATCTCCACAACAGTGCAAGAAGCCTGCGTTAGTTTGTGGGTGGCCTCAGTTCAGTTCTGTTGCTTTTTATCATCTCTGTCTCATCTGGCATGTGTGGCATCACAGTGTGAGGTTGGATGAATAAATTCTTTCTGCTTCCCAGGTGTCTGATGTAAGTCATGGCAAAGCCAGGTGTCTAAGTTTCATTTCCATCCACCCCTCCATCATTTAAATTCTGTTATTTAAGTATAGTTGATTTACAATGTTGTATTAATTTTTGCTATATAGCAAGTGATCCAGTTATGCATATATGTATTCTTTTTTATATCGTTCCATTATGGTTTATCATAGAATATTGAATATAGTCACCAAGTTATACAGTAGGACCTGTTGTTTATCCATTCGATACATAGAACCTTACCTCTACTAACTCTAACCTCCCCCTCCATCCCTCTCCTGACCCATCCCCCTTGTCAACCACACATCTGTTCTCTATAAGTCCATGATTCTGTTTCTGTATTACAGGTAAGCTTATATCCTGTTTTAGATTTTACACGTAAGCGATATTACATGGGATTTGTCTTTCTCTGTCTGAACTTCACTTAGTATGATAATCCTAGTATCATTTGAAAAGAAAGTGAAAAAGTTGCTTAGTTGTGTCTGACTCTTTGCGACCCCATGGACTATACAGTCCATGAAATTCTCCAGGCCAGTGGGTAGCTTTTCCCTTCTGCAGAGGATCTTCCCAACTCAGGGATCGAACTCAGGTCTCCTGCATTGCAGGTAGATTCTTTACCATCTGAACCACCAGGGAAGCCCAAGAATATTGGCGTGGGTGGCCTATCCCTTCTCCAGGGGATTTCCCCAACCCAGGAATCGAACCGGGGTCTCCTTCATTGCAGGCAGATTCTTTACCAGCTGAGCTATCAGAGAAGCCCCTAGTAAAACCTCTGTGTTCCAGAGTGAATCAGATAATTCCTGCAAGAGATGAAATCACTGGTTACTCTAGTCCATTCTGGTCTTGAATTCCCATGATTCCTTCCAATTTTGTTCCTTTTTTAAAAGAAAATTGACTCTCAAATATTTTTTTAAATTGTGGTAAAAGTCACATACTATGAAGTGTACTATTTCAACCATATTTAACTGTACCATTCAGCACCACTACATTTATTCACATTGTTGTGCAGCTTCTCATCATCGTCCATCTCTTGAATTTCTTACCTTCCTAAACTGAAACCCCCTGTCCTCCCATTAAACACTAACTCCCCATACCCATTCCCCACCCTTTGGCCCCTGATATCTACCAATGTACTTTCCAATTCTATGAATTTGACTATTCTATGTGTCTCATGTAAGTGGAATCAAGCAGTATTTGTCTTGGCCTAATGTCCACTTCTGACTTTTTTTTTCTATTTTTATCCTTGCAGTTAGTTTTAGAAATCCTCACTGATGCTACTCCTTTTTCTACATGTATCTCCATTGGCTTTTTTTCCCCCAAAGATTTATTTGTTTATTTTTGGCTGTGGTGGGGTTTCGTTGCTGTACATGCAGGCTTTCTCTAGCTGCAGTGAAGAGGGTCTATTTTCTAGTTGTGGTTCCCTGGCTTCTCACAGTGGTGGCTTGTTGAGGAGCAAGTGCTCTAGAGTGCTGGGGCTTCAGTAGTTGCAGCGCTGAAGAGGCTAAGTAGTTGTGGCAAATGGGCTTTGTTGCTCCACGGCATGTGGGATCTTCCTGGACCAGGAATCAAACCAGTATCCCTTGCATTGAAAGGCAGATTCTTAACCACTGGATCACCAGGAAAGCCCCTCCATTTGTTTTTTATACTCCTATAACAATATTCCCTCAACAGAGCCCCTAGGTGGGAATAGAGTGACAATTTTAACAGTATTTCATACCCAATTGCAGCAGGCAGTTTTTCGACATGCTGATTTGTTTGGAGCAGGAAGTTGGTTCTATGTTATAAGGTGAGTCCATGTGAATCTTAAGTACTTGACAAGTGTTCTGCTTTCTTTCTGAAACATTCTTGTCAACCAGTGCCTATGTTAGTCTCTGTCTAGATTTCACTTGGACTCAGGGCTTTTGATGACCTTGGTGTGTACACACACATGCACACTCATACACACCCTCCTGAAAATTAAACTAAAAATGGTGGAAAGCGGGATGCCACAGTTCCTGGTGGAGAGCCCCTTGGCCAGGGTTGGGGGAGGGTTTTTTATTCATTGCATGTGGCTGTACCCTGACTTGCAGAATGTTTCTCATCCTTCAGCATTGTCTCTTGTGCATCGCTTCCTCCCACACCTGTTTTTAAATGTTCTTGGGTGGGAGTTTCCAATAGTCATGTATGCATGTGAGAGTTGGACTATAAAGAAAGCTGAGCATTGAAGAACTGATGCTTTTGATATGTGGTGTTGGAGAAGATTCTTGAGAGTTCCTTGGATGCAGGGAGATCCAACCAGTCCATCCTAAAGGAATCAGTCTTGAATATTCATTGGAAGGACTGATGCTTAAGCTGAGGCTCCAATACTTTGGCCACCTGATGTGAAAAGATTGAAGACCCTGATGCTGGGAAAGTTTGAATGCCGGAGAAGGGGATGACAGAGGATGAGATGGTTGGATGGCATCACCAACTCAATGGACATGAGTTTTGAGTAAGCTCCAGGAGTTGGTGATGGACAGGGAGGCCTGGTGTGCTGCAGTCCTTGGGGTCGCAAAGAGTCGGACACGACTGAGTGATTGTACTGAACTGAGTGGGAGTGGTACCACCCTCAGTTACCTGAACAACTTCAGCATTATGTTATCATCTGAAAATAGAATATTATTGTCGTGATTATTAGAACTTAATTGAAATTAGGGGAATTTAATTCTCTAAGTATTATCCTTAATGTAGAACCTTATAGATTTAAAAATGAATTCTTTTGGGATTTCTCCTTCCTGTGATCTTTATTGTATGTATTTAGCATGTATTTATTAGATCCCTGCTGTGTGCACAGATTAGCTATAGCTGTAATGGATTTGATATGTTCTTTGAAAGGAAAGAATGAGTCCCTGTAGTTGTCACTTTCTCTTCAGTATCAAATGTTGGTTTCTCTTCTTTTGGGCTAAGGCTGCAGTGCATTTGGTTGTCTGATCTCTAGACACTTGTGCAGCTGGCCCGACACCTCTGTTTCACAGATGAAGATGGTAAGACTCAGGAAGGATGGGAGTCTTGTCTGAAGTCACATGGATGGGAGGAGTCAGGGCTAGGATTTGAATCCTTTTATATTGTGATTTCACCTTTTACGTAGATTTATATTCTTTATGAACCTGATTCCTGACATGAGGTCTTTCCACCCTCCCTTACCACCGGCTTCCTACCCTTATTGCCAGCCACCTCCATACTGCACTCAGAGTCGAGATTATGGAACAAAAGTCCGCTAATATCATCTCTTGAAATGATGTTGAGTGTCCTGAAAAGAGAGGCTGTTTTCATTTTTGAAATTTCTAAGTACACATTCCATATTTCATGCCCTAAATGACGACCTGCTGTCTGCAATCTTCCTACACTCTGTGCGTCATGGAACTTGACAGGAGGTTCTCTAGGTTATCAGCCATGTAATACATATTTTGTATTAAAACTTAAATTCTTTATTTTGGGGGGATAACTAATAGGGACTTAGCATTACTACCACAAACGAGAAAAAAGTTGAATTATAGCAATTTAGTTGGATACAGGTGTGGTAACTTCAAACCACTTTTATCAGATATTTTATTTTCAAAGAACTATGGCTAGTTCTGCTTCCTGTTCAAAAGCACTTGAATGTCAGTGTCTTCCTCCGTAGTCCTGTAAGATCAGGCATTGAGTGTATATTGATATCCCAGTCAGAGTTTCAGGGGGAGAAACCCCATTTGCCTTTAAGAATTTGCTAACATACCATCCAATTGGTTATGAGGAATTAAGTTGCAAAAGGTGGCTCAGATGGTAGAGAATCTGCCTGCAGTGCAGAAGACCCAGGTTCAATCTGTAGGCTGGGAATATCCCTTGGAGAAGGGAATGGCAACCCACTCCAGTATTCTTGCCTGGGAAATCCCATGGACAGAGGAGCCTGGAGGGCTACAGTCCATGGGCGTCCCAAAGAGTCAGACACGACTGAGTGACTAACACATTCACTTTTCTTTCAAACCCCTGTTTGCCTGTAAGAATTTATTGATATACTATCCAATAAATTATAAGGAATTAACTTGCAAAATTTGATGGCCATTGTTGTGAGTTTGAGTGAGCTTTTGAACTTTAAATAAGCAATCTGTACAATATTCTATAAATCAAAGCTTTGAGAGATTAAGACTGATTCTTTTTTTTTCTGAGTCCAATTTTGTGAATTTTTGCAGAATTAAATTTTTTTGGTGCTAACTATGACGTATTTTGGAGAAGGAAATGGCAACCTACTCCAGTGTTCTTGCCTGGAGAATCCCAGGGATGGGGGAGCCTGGTGGGCTGCCGTCTGTGAGGTCACACAGGGTTGGACACGACTGAAGCGACTTAGCAGCAGCAACAGCAGCAGCATGACATATTTTATACTGTCATAGATTTTTAGTGCTTAATCTAATAAGAAATGTCTTGTTTTCCTCTTTGACTTTGTCATGAATTATGACCTCCTGCCATTTTCTCTTTGTTCTTCTTCTTTGAAGCTGCCATGTTTTGTAACCCAAGAGAGATAATTGTTTTTGAGAGGTCATCATTAGTAGCTAATTTGGCTTTTCAGGTTCTTTTAGCTTTTGTAAAGAAGAGAGGGTTTCATGATAAGTGTTTTCTGCCCTTGTCGCATTGTTGCACCAAATTTTGCTGCCCTGGGCCCACCAGACTTTGAGTGATGGCCATCCTGCCTCATTTACTTTACTTTTAGACTTTTGTGGAATTGACGAGGGTTGGATCCTATTCAGTTCAGTCACTCAGCCATGTCCGACTCTTTGCGACCCCATGGACTGCAGCTCTCTAGGCTTCCCTGTCCATCACCAACTCCCAGAGTTTGCTCAAACTCATGTCCATCAAATTGGTGATACCATCCAACCATCTCACCCTCTGTCGTCCCCTTCTCCTCTTGCCTTCAGTCTTTCCCACCATCAGGGTCTTTTCAAATGAGTCAGCTTTTCGTATCAGGTGGCCAAAGTATTGGAGTTTCATCTTCAGCATCAGTCTTTCCAATGAATATTCAGGACTGATTTCCTTTAGAATTGACTCGTTTTACTTCTTTGTAGTCCAAAGGACTCTCAAGAGTCTTCTCCAACACCACAGTTCCAAAGCACCAATTCCTTGGTGTTCAGCTTTCTTTATAGTCCAACTCTCACATCCATACATGACCACTGGAAAAGCTGTAGCTTTGACTAGATAGACCTTTGTTGGCACAGTGATGTCTCTGCTTTTTAATATGCTGTCTAAGTTTGTCATAGCTTTTCTTCCAAGGAGCAAGCATCTTTTAATTTCATGGCTGCAGTCACCATCTGCAGTGATTTGGGAGCCCCCCAAAATAGTCTGTCACTGTTTCCATTGTTTTCCCATCTATTTGCTGTGAAGTGACGGGACCTGATGCCATAATCTCAGTTTTCTAAATGTTTGAGTTTTAAGCCAACTTTGGATCCTGTAGGGATAGACAATTCTAAGGCAATGCACTGCCATTTAATATTTATGACATGGCAGAAACCATCAAGGGCTGCTTAAAAGTCTACTGACTTGACATCAAAAATGTATAAACCAGATATACTCATAGCTCATAATCTCCATAGTTACAGAAGGTAATTTTATTTGTTTTTTGACGTGAAACTCTCTGAAGTTTTTATAATAAATTAAGAACTGATTGCATGCTTTGCTTTAGGTTTACTGATAACCAGACTTTCTCTTTTAATTTGCCAAAGTGATGTTAGAATTTTGGTTATTTTAGCTTGTTTTGATCAGCTCTCTTTTCAAATGTGTTACTAAAGCTGTTTTACACTGTATATATTTCTAAATATTATATTGCCCTTCCCACAAAAGAATCTAATGCAAATATATTATGACATCAGGGTATGATTAATGAAAGGAAGCCTGGTCTTGCTGGGACAAGGTGACTAGAGTCTTGAGCTTCTTTTTAACTTCATATTTGACCCAGCATTTGACTTTGGTCGTTAGGTCCCCATCGTATCAGCATGACAGATAAATCAGAATTTGGTGAATGTCTGTTTGCCCTCCATACAACCCTGCATTTTTTTTTTCAGAGATTGAGGAACAGTGGGGGACTGAATACCAAACTCCAGGTCTGCCCTAAGAAGGCCACCCAATACTGAGATCCCCCAATGTCTGGAATCCTGAGAATGTAGTAACCTTTGGAGGTGAAGTAATTTCCCCAGTGGATTATACAAGAATCCTCTGAAGCTGAAGCTTATGAAATTCCTAGAGTTTCTCTAGTGTGATTCTTTCCCCCAATTTTTATTTCACAGAATATCATAGAATAAAAAGCATTTTAAAAATTGAAAAAAAATGTCCACCACATAACTTCCATAGCAGAGCCAGAGTCCCTGGGTGCATTTTTGGTGTCCTACCCAACCCTCTGCCCCGCACCGCTGCCAATGCCTAGAGTACATGCAGACCTTTTACACACTTGTACTGAGAGAGTGGGCACCATCATACCTGTATAGCCTTATGTGGCAAAAATGAAAGCATTACATGACTCAATCCTCAGTACTATACATTCAGAAAAATGTATCATCCCATTCTACTGACGCTGAAACTGAGGCTTAGTGAGCTAGGAGGGCTGTAGATGGGTTAGATCTGTGTGGCTCCAGAGTCAGACTCAGCACAGAGTTAGATTTCCTTGTAACACAGAGTTCTAGGTTAGTTTCTAGAACCTTAATAACATTCCAAGAATCAGTATACCATGACCTACTTAACTTTCTCCTTATTTTGATGTTTCTAGCAATCATTTTATGAATTTCTTTCTGAAGATAAAATGAGATTGGGATTTCTGGGCCCAAGAACAGAATCATTCTGTGACTTGATACATCCTACAAAGACTTTCAAAAGGATTATACCAGTTTAGTTGATACTCCCATCCATCTTTCCTACACTAAGTGTTATTTCTTAAGAAATTATATAGTATAATAACAATAAAAAATTGTTTTTGGGGGGAGTATTTTTTTAAAATTTTATTTTTACTTTATTCTACTTTACAATACTGTATTGGTTTTGCCATACATTGACATGAATCAGCCACAGGTGTACATGAGTTCCCAATCCTGAAACCCTCTTCCACCTCTCACCCTGTATCATCTCCCTGGATCATCCCCGTGCACCAGCCCCAAGCATCCTGTATCCTGTATCGAACATAAACTGGTGCTTCGTTTCTTACATGATAGTATACATGTTTCAATGCCATTCTCCCAAATCATCCCACCCTCTCCCTCTCCCACAGAGTCCAAAAGTCCGTTCTATACATCTGTGTCTCTTTTATTGTCTCACATACAGGGTCATCATTACTATCTTTTGATATGTATTTGACTAATAGAACTTGCTTTTTTGGTGCCTTTATACTTTTTTCTATTGTGTATTGTTCATAGCTATTTATTTTTGGAGGGGGGCAGGAGGAAATCTGATGGTTTCCTTATCTTTATATAATGTGGTTATTATCATTTTTCCTGCTTGTATGCTGTGTGTATGTGTGTGAAGTTAACCCATTATCATGATTGATAATGGAATGAAAAGAGAAATTTTTTAAAGCAATGATAACATGTTGAAGTAGCAGTTTAGAGTGAATTTTGAAACTTCTTAAGGCTTAGGATGCAATAGCTTTAACAAACAACATAGGTTTTCTCGGGAAAATGCATTCTGTTTCCACTCCATGCATTAATATCCACTGGGCCTGGCCTTTAAAGCTAATGCAATATCGAGGGAACAGCTGTAACTGGGACCATAATAAACCAGTCTCATTTTTATAATAAATCTGTGAAAGGCATTCTTTTTACGTTTTCATGACCATTAAAATAAAGAAGCTGAGAGAAATGTGCAGTTTGATATCCATTGCTTTACATTTTCTGTATCACGCATCTCACATTGAGTACTTCACCATATTTGGCCTTTTACAAAAATATGCTGTTTTCTTAAATGGGATCCATTAGAAAAACAGCTCCTGCCAATAGGATTTTTTTTTTTCTTGCCAAGCATGCTGTTATTTCAGGGACTATAGGAGAGTGTCTGTTGGTGCCTAGGGCTGCTGAGGCTGCAGTCATGGGAGTCACAGGACTTGGTGATGGATGGTGGCCGGGTGGGAAGAGGGATGGATGGGTGACCTTTTAGACTGTCACCAGCTTTTCATGGAGAGGATCTGGGTCTGTAACAGCTCCTGCTCCTTCTCTCCACAGATAATAACCAGTGCAAGGTATTAGGTCAAAGGTCCTTTTCTGTGGACCATGTGTCATCACCGTAAATTGCTATGATTGGGGTTTATGAAGGCACGTCCTTGCTGGTTGCCACCGCTGGGTATCAGATTCTCCACCACCCCAACCACATACTCCCTACAGCTTTTTGCTGTGAGTTTCTTTCCTCCATCTTTCAGGTATTCCCACACCCTCATCCACCCAAGTGCACACTCCCTATCTCTCTTCTGGGTATCACCTGGACAACTCCTTTGACCTGCTAAATTTCTCATGGTCTCCTATGCTCTGGATACCTTAGCCACACCTCTCCAGGACCAGCTCCTCTGAGGTCTCTGTGAGGATGCCCTCCAGCAGCAGAACCTGCTGACTCACCTCTCTGTATGCTCTGTGTCCTCCTTGACCTTGCATTTCTATCCCTTGATGTTTTCTTCTGGCCCTGCCTGGAGCTTGGCTTGATACTCTGGAGGGGATCATTGTCCCCACCCCCCTCCAATGTTCCATGATTATTCATTCCATTTTGCCATGTTTAATGGAATATTTAACAGCATCTATGAAGAAGGCTGAAGACTATAAGTAAATGCTCTCTTTGGTATTGAAAGGGTTTTATACAATATAAAATTTAGAGCACACTTTCCTCAGGAGCCCTGACATTAATATTCATCATGAGCCCCAAAGAAGAAGCTATTATATTTTAGCATAATGAAGTTTACCATATGTTTCAAAGTCACTTGCAATTGTGCTTCTCATCATGACAATTAGAAAGGTCATCTTGTCTTGCCAGGCTGTGTTAGATACGTCACCCAGCTCATGGCTGTCAGTGTGTGCACATACATACGGGGAAGATTAGATGCTGTTTTCATCTAATTACAAACATGAAACATGGCTGTTGTTTGGCCTTAGATGATATGTGGACACAGAGATGGAAACATCTAAGCAAATCCCCTTTTGTGCTCTCTGTGACTAAATTATATGAGGTTATTTTTCCTTCCTTGAAGCATGATAGCGATGAGGCTTCTCAAACCTTGGGTAGAGGAATTTGACAGCAAGACAATAATTTGTTTCTTAAAAATGGATTTTCTGCCTTTCTTAACAGTATGGCGACAATATTATATTTAATTCTCCATATATGAACTTGGATGACAGGATGAGGAGGAGAGAGGTGGTGATGGGGCTTCTTATGGAGTTTGTGGAGGGACAAACATACAGGAGAATTAAAGCAGGTAATTCTTAGGAACCTGAGAATGCAATTGGAGGAGTTGGTCATGGGAGCTGATGCTGGAAAAATGGTTCTTCACCATTATCTACTAATATGATTGCTATTGATTTAGCTGAGGCTTCCTGAGGCTTGGCCCAAGGTCATATCCCTTCCAGACAGCAGAGCCTGGCATGAACCAAGTCTTTCCCTCGTCAGGCCCACGGAATTGAGTCAACTCCTAGGCAAGTTGATAAGAAGTCCAGGGATCCCCAAGGAAACAGGGGTCTAGAATTCTCAAGACGGAGGAAAGGACAGCGTTTTTGTTTTTTTGTTTTTTTTTCCCTTTACATTCCTTAGTCTTAGTCACATAAAATGTTTTTAAGTCTTGAACTAATGATTACACTACAAAACAACTCAGTTTAAACTCTGTACAAAGGATTATATAACAACAATGTATCTTGCTTAAGGACAGTTTCTCCTTCCTGAAAACCTTCTGGCTAATCCTGTCATCTTAAAATGTAAAGTATGGGAGTGGGTCTAGTGAGATCTTTACAACCTCTAGACATTCTTTTGATTCATTGTAATAACTAATTAAAAAGTATATAACTCCCTTGCCAACACTAGCAAAGGGAGCACTCTTTCTGCCCCCTTCTGATGTCTATGTCAGAAGCTTTCTCTATCCCTTTTATGCTTAAATAAAACTTTATTACACAAAAGCTCTGAGCAGTCAAGCCTCATCTCTGGCCCTGGATTGAATTCTTCTTCTCCAGAGGCCAAGAGTCCCGGCATCTTTCGTCGTTCAGCAACAACCTTGCAGGACTGCATCCTGGCCCTCAAGGAGGTGGAGAGGGGCAGAAGCCACATTTCTTGGCTTAAGAGTCAGGCCGCACACTAGCTCTCCAGCTGATGGCCTAAGAGTCAGGCTGCACACTCGCTACCCAGCTGATGGTCAGTGTCTGTTGCATTGTGCATCCTGCTGGTTCAAATTTTACAAATGGGAGAAAATTTGAAATGTTTTTTAAGTGCTTAGTCTCAGAGAGGGATTGGCTACTTACTGTTTAATCCCCAACTTCTTAACTTATGCTGTTGGCTAAGTTCAGTTTGGCTTCTTTTTAAGGAACTGCAACTTCCCTAGAGGGTATTTATGGTGACACCTTGAAAATCTTGTTCATTTGTTGGTCAGTTCAGAGGTTTCTCTTAGGCCCCTTAAATATCATTCAGTTTGTAACCCAAGACAGCCACATGGCTGAGCAGAGCTGGTAATTTACCAACATAGTCAGCTATAGAATGGAGGCTGGGGAGATAACTCCTTAGAGAAAAAAAAGCGAAGTATTAAATAAAGAGGAACATGAAAAAAAAAAAGATGAAGAAGATGAAGAAGAACTCTTTGCAGATTTTAGTTTTTTGTTTAAACACCTATTTTCCCAGCCTCTGTGGCAGCTCTTTGAGGTCATCAGTCCTCCCCACCCACATACACCACCCCCAGGTCTATGCTCTGCATATAAAATAGGGGTTTAGTGAAGCCTGGATAAATTAGGTGGATGCTGAATTTGAGAACTGAATGGAATTTGTGATGTGAGATATTTCAAAGTATCATTCACCAGACATTCCTATATTCAGAATCATTCTGTGCCAACTCCTGTGTAGCTACTTCTGGAGGTGTTATAAGAATTATTCCTCATGAATCCTATGAAGTCTGTATTCTTTTTCCCAGGTGATGAAACTGAGGCCATGCATGATGAACTGACTTTCTGAGTATGGGTTGTGGCAGAGTTGGGGCTGTGTGATGCACATGCAAATTCAAGTTATGAAGTGGGACATGAAATAGGGTTGCTATTTAACTTCTGTGACCCTCAGTCTCTGCCTCATTTACTCATGTCACCAGCAGCAGATCCAGGTCTTAATGAGCCCTAAGACATACAATTTGTAGGGTGGTCTTATTTAAGAAAAACTTGCTCAGTCATGTCTGACTTTTTGAGACTCCATGAACTGTATAGTCCATGTAATTCTCCAGGCAGTAATACTAGAGTAGGTAGCCTTTCCTTTCTCCAGGGGATCTTCCCAACCCAGGGAGCAAACCCAGGTCTCCTGCTTTGCGGGCAGATTTTTTTTTTTTACCAGCTGAGCCACAAGGGAAGCTAAGAAAAACTATATACATAAAATTATGAATCAAAATTAGTTACAGGGCTTAGAAGGGACCCACTGAAGGTGAGGGGCCCTGAGTTGTGTGTATCATTAGATTCATGGAAAATTTGCCCTTGTTTTCAATTAATTTTTTGTAGCAGCCACTGAGAATCCAGCCATCAGAGATGGGAAAACTCTGGGAGATACCAGCAGAAAAGAAATAATTGCAGTTAAGTGTGAGAAATGCTTTGATGGAGAAGCACAGGGTGCCAGGGAAAGAATTCTGGAATAAATGATACCTAAGCTGTGACTTAGGACATGGAAAAGCTGAAACAGAAAAGTATAGGAAGCACACTTAGGGCAGGAGAAAGCTGGGCTTGAAGGTGAGAAGGAATGCTCTTCATTTAGCAGCTGTAAGAAGTTCAGTGGGCTCCCAGGTGGTGCTAGTGGTAAAGACAGTGAACAGACAGTGAAGTTGCTCAGTCGTGTCCAACTCTTTGCAACCCCATAGACTGTAGCCTACCAGGCTTCTCCGTCCATGGGATTTTCCAGGCAATAGTACTGGAGTGGGTTGCCATTTCCTTCTCCGGGGATCTTCTCAACCCAGGGCTCGAACCCGGGTCTCCTGCATTGTAGACAGATGATTTACCATCTGAGCCAGCGAACCACCTGCTAATGAAGGAGACATAAGAGATGCTGGTTGGATCCCTGGGTCAGGAAGATCCCCTGGAGGAGGGCATGGCAACCCACTCCAGTATTCTTGCCTGGAGAATCCCATGGACAGAGGAGCCTGGCTGGCTATAGTCCATGGGGTCGCAAAGAGTCAGACCGAACTGAAGTGACTTACACACAAGTGACACATACATGCACACAGAAGTTCAGTGTGTCCGATTTCTTCATGGGATGGGGCAGAGGGAGCTTAACCTCCAGAGTCAGGCAGGCCAGTCAGGCTTGCATACTAATTAAGGAGCTTGGACATTATCATAAGTGCAAGACTCCTATCTTTTCCATTATAAGTGACATGTATGTCCTGTAGGACTTTCAACAGGTTCCTTAACCTCTCTAGACCTATCATGTCTGAGGAATGAAGGTATCAACAGGTATTATTTGTTGAGCAGATACTGCTTGTAGAGCTCCTTATACATGTTGGGCTTCTCTGGTGGATCAGATGGTAAAGAATTTGCCTGCAATGCAGGAAACCTAGCTTCGATCCCTGGGTGGGGAAGATCTCCTGGAGAAGGGAAAGGCTACGTGTTACTCATCACAAGAGTCCTCCAGTGTGGAATCATTATCCTGATTTTACAGAAGAGGGAACTGCTGCTCAGAGAGGTTGAATAACATGCCCAGTTTGCCCAGGTCAGCATTCCTACAGGGTTCTGAAGGTGCGTGTGTGTGTGTGTGTGTGTGTGTGTGTGTGTGTGTCTTTGTCACTGTGCTTGTCAAGTAATCATTTAGGTTCTATGCAGGTATGTGATTTTAAGTTAAAGACAAAGATTGTAGACAACTGTCAGCTTGCAAGAAAGTTCAGATGCTTTTTTTGATCCCCAGTATCATCTTTGTCTTTTAACCACCATAGCCCTTGATCTTGTACTAATTTTGTGCTCTTATGGGCACATGCCCAGTTTTCTCCTGTAGGTTGAAGACTATTAAGAGCAGGGACTGGGTTTTTCTTCCCACTGTATTCCCTCCAGTACTCAGTCATTATTTTTTTGGTGTGGGTTGAACTGAATAGGATTTGGGGAGCATGGGCAGGATCTAAAAGAGCTTCCCCAGCTCTCATTGTTGTTGTTTAGTCACTAAGTCATGCCTCACTCTTTTGTGACTCCATGTACTGTAGACTACCAGGTTTCTCTGTCCACGGGATTTCCCAGGCAAGAATACTGGAGTGGGTTGTCACTTCCCACTTCAGGGATCTTCCCAACCCAGAGATGGAACCCGTGTCTCCTGCATTGGCAGGCGGATCCTTTGCCACTGAGCCACCAGAGAAGTCTCTCAAGCACTCACTATGGTGTAAAAATATCACCAAACCTGGGGACGCTCGAGGTTTCTCTGTCTTGATCAATTTTGATTTATGACATTTTTCAGTGAAAGAGAAATTGCCTGCTGGAGGGTCAGGTTCGACATGGAGAGGGCTGGGGTGGTTTGCTAATAACAGGAGTCAGCCAGACTGGGTTGGTGCATGCTCTGTGCCCTGGGCAGGGAGGGGCGGAGGCAGGAGGGATCCAGGAGCAACTGCCAGCCGTGTTTGTTCTGTCCCTGCTGGCATCTTGGATGGCTAAGTCAGGACAGAGTGGGCAAAAAGTGTGGTCCTGCGGCTGAAAGCCCTTAGGGAGTGAGGGATGATGCAAACTTTGCCATCAAGTAATTCTGCTGCCTCTTGAAAGACTTGCCTGTTTGTGAAATGATGTCTCAAACAAGTTTGGGCTTGAGTTGTTTAAAATTCCAGCAAACCAGAAATGTCTCTCATGTGTCTTTGGGATGATGAAAGTCTTCCAGAGCTGTACGGAGCACAAAATAGACTCTCTCCTTTGATCCTGACAGGGGATGTTCTGAATTAACTATGTGGACAGTTACAGGTTGAAAAAAGATCAATGCTAGAGATATTAGTACTAGACGCATGGTAAATGGATTGTCACTCTATTAACAAGTGCACTAAGGGAGAAAAGGGTTTTCTCTGTCTTTTATGAAGTTGCAAAAGTGTAATATATCAGAATTGTTTGAAAAATGACAAAAGTAGGGACTGTTTTATGGGAGCATGTTTGGTTTACTTTTTATCTTGAATTGCTCTGATATTCTTTCCTTTTAGGAAGCTTTGAGGCCCTGGCTTTTTGTTCTGTTTCAGCCAGTCATCAGTAAGAGTGGGAGCCACAAATAGCTCATTGTTTTAACTTTAAACTTCCCTGGGCTGCCACCTAGTCATCTCAGGCGCCCTTAAAGGGAGACTGGCATCGGGAGTGTGTGAAGGTCAGAGCAAGGGCAACAGTGTGCCTGGGAGCACATGTCTGGTGAGGTCTGAGTCTGATAAGGGCCCTGACTTGCCATAGAGTAAGACTTGCCTCTTCTACACCTTCTGTACATTTTAATACCTACATTTAAATACATACATTTAGTACTTGTTGCTATAAATATCCTTACATGTTTGTGGTATTTGGGATTACAAGAGCCTCTGAGTACATTTTCAAGCTGAATTTGTCTATGAGAGGTATAAGCGCAGAAGAACTCACTTGTATATTGGCGGTATCTACCTTTAGGTAGATCACTTCTTTTTCTCAACATTCTATCCTTTTGAGAAACTGTGAGCACAGAGATGACTCCCCTGACCAACTGAGCTCCTGTCACAGGAAGCAGAGCTGGGACAAGGTATCGGTGTAAGACCTGGTGTAAAACGGAGGCAGCCCTGAGCGGCAGCAACAGAACGGAGCCCCTGGCCGGCTAGACCAGACGGGTGGACCTTCGCGCAAGTTCCAAGTGGGTGGGAACATGACCATTCTATGCTTCCAGTGCAATTGCGAACCTGAAAGGAGAGGAGAATTCCCCCAGCACAGTTATGTCTGTTGTATAGGATTTTAACGAGCTGGGATGAGGGAGCCGATGGAAGAACAGGGCAATAAAGACGGGAGGAGTGGGAATGCAGGTGAGTGGTGGGCGGGCAGCACGTGCCCCTTCAGACCATCGTCTGAGGAGAGTGGAGTCCCCTGGTCTTCTGAGCCCCTATTTTACCAGAGGCTTATAATATAAAATCGGAACATTGTATTTGAAGAGGGAGAGGCAAAATGTCAACCCAGGAGAAGACTGAATAAGGGTGTCTTTGGCGGGTAAGTGAAGGGATCAGCAGGGGCTGACATGTTCTCCTTATGGAAAAAGGTGCTTAGCGGGAGGTCTCTCCTCCAAGGGCCATGCCTGCCTGAGACTTTTGTGGGTACGGTCGTAGTAGCACCGTCAGGACGGTGGTTTTAATGAATCTGAGTCAGTTCTAGTGAGGTGGATGAACCTGGAGTTTGTCATACAGAATGAAGAAAGTCAGAAAGAGGAAAACAAATATTGTATATTAACACGTATATTTGGGATCTAGAAAAATGGTACTGACGGACCTATTTGCAGGGCAGTAATAGAGGCACAAACATAGAGAAGAGACTTCTGGACACAGCGTAGAGGGGAGGAAAGGACGGGATGACCTGAGAGAGTAACACTGACGTATATGCACTACATGTATTAAACAGACAGCTAGTAGGAAGCTGCTGTGCAGTACAAGGAGCTTAGCTCAGGGCTCTGTGATGATCGAGAGGGGTGTGGTGGGGGGAGGGAGGCTCAGGAGGGAGGGGATATATGTATACTTAGAGCTGACTCAGCGTTTTTGTACAGCAGAAACTAACAACACTGTACAGCAATATCCTCCAATTAAAGTTAAAAAAGAGAAAGGTTCAGTGACAGCTTAAGATCAGACAGCTAGTAGGTGATGGAACCTCCAAAACAGGACTGACAAAAAATTCAAAATTGTTTTAGCTCTTCTACAATGGTCTAGGGCTATCTTATGTTGCCATATTTGAAGGTTGCTTTTAGAATTGATCACTTCTTCAATCACTCTGAATCTTTATCTCTAAGCTTTATTCATCTCGGGTTTTGGATTTGGAAGGCTCTAAAAGCTATGGATTGGTATCCTATTTTCTTTGAATAAGTAAAGAAAGTGACCTACGCACAGGAAAGAACACAGCAAGGGTTAAAAGGATATAAACACAGTTGCTTTTATATGCGTCTCCCGTATACACGTCAGCTTTAACCAAAAAAAAAGTCAGTATCATGATTAGTTTTTCTAATATTTTGTAAGTATGCAAATGCTGACATTGGGAGAAGCTACAATATATGCACCTGATCTTGTTTGAATTGAGGGTCAGTTTGACAAGAGCGGCTGTTTCTTCTGTGTCCTCAGCTTCCAAGTTAACTCAGTCATATTTGTTATTCAGTTTAGACGTGCTCTCTGCCTAATGTGGCGCCAGAGTCATGGGCTGTGTCAGCCTGCCCAACAGCTTGGTCATAGTGGACAGCCAGCAATTCCCTTCCCATGTGGGGTGAGGTCAGGAGTGAAGAGGGCTTCCCAGGCGGCACAGTAGTAAAGACCCCGCCTGCCAATGCAGGAGATGGCAAGAGTTTGATCCTTGGGTTGGGAAGATCCCCTGGAGTAGGAAATGGCACCCCACTCCAATATTCTTGCTTGAAAAATTGCACGGACAGAGGAGCCTGATGGACTACAGTCCATGGGGCCACAAAAAGTCAGGCATGACTGAGCACACGCGTGCACACACACGCATGCACGCACACACACACACACACAGGAGTGAAGATTATCAGGGAGATGCACTTGTCAGATTCTCAATCATAATGAGAAGGGAAAAGTCAGAGTTATTTTTTTTTTTTCCGGTGTGAACTGAACGGGGAAATAGAATTGTAACTAAGTTTCAGTTTTTCCACCGTGCAAATCCCATTTTAGACGACTGGGGATTATGCCAGATAGTTCTGGATTTGGGCCCAATATCTGACCTTAGAGCAACTCTCTAGAAGATTAGACTGCAGTTGCATGCAGAATGCCCTCCAGACTTGATTTTTAAACAGAACCAGATGAATTCCACTCTTCTCTGCTTTTAAGAGCAACACGGCTTGGGGATACATGAAAGCTGTGTCAGACAGCTTTGCTGATATTTGCCTTTATCATTCTTTCTAGAAGTGTTTAGACTTCTTTAATAAAATGCTACTGTCCTTGGAAAAGGACTGGAGAGAAACAAAACAATCCAAGCTTGCAACTTCCCTGGCAGTCCAGTGGTTCCGACTCTGAGCTTACAAAGCGGAGGGTGTGGGTTCGATCCCTGGTGAGGGGACTAGTATCCCACATGCCTAGTGGCATGGCCAAAACAGAACAACTCATCTTAACAACAAATCAAAGCTTAGTCTTGAGACACTTAAGAAATGACAGGGTGGAGAAGCAGCAGAGCAGGCGGGGCTTCCTGTCTTAATGGTGACTGAGTGGCGCTAAACGCAGGCTGCAGACAGCTCTAGGCTGGATCAGGGCCAGCATATACCCTGGGGTTGGCTCTGCATCTTCCATGCCTGCAACCCAGAGTTTGTGGTTGTGCTTGAAGCCTGAGGAGCCTAATGACCCTGATGGGACTAGAGAGACTAAATTGACAGTATAACCTGCTGGCTATTGCAAATGATCGCGGTAAGCTTAGCATTACCGTGGATTAAGAGCCAAGCTGTGGATGGTAGGATGGCAGGCCTAGGGTGAAAGTGCCTGACACAAAGACACAGGACCTCATGGAGATCACCACCCTGGGGCTGAAACCAATCCAGAGACGGACAAACTTGAAAAATGAGACCAGCTTTTGCATGGGCTTTGCTGATTGGGTGAAGCCAGGTTTTAATCCTGGTTAACTTTCACTGGTGTAAATGTAAGGCATGTAACTTCTTTCTCACTGAGCCTCAGATTTTCCACCTATAAAATGGGGGTAAATCCTATTATAGCCATCATGAGGGATAAATAAGGTGACATATATGACAATATAAAATATCATACATGTGACAGTACAAAATGAATAAAACTTTTAGCAAAATGCGATAGTTGTAAGATGTGTGTCCAACTCCTGGCAACTCCTAACTAATATTATGTATACCACTCCTATGTGTAATGTACATGTAATATGACATGCATACTACATATACTACTACATGTAATTCTCTTATCTAACATATAGAGCAATATATATAAAATTTCTAATCAAATACCTGGCTGCAGTTATGAAATCTCATGTACCCTTCCTTAGCTTTTCATCCTTTTGCAAATCTTTACAGTAGTGCCCTAAATTTGTTATATACTGAAAATGTTCAGCTTTACATCTGAGACTTCAAAGCTCTTTCTATGATTCCATGCGCCACATACTTTATTACTATATACTTGGCAGGAGGTGATATAAAAATCTAAGGAAACTTTTAGATAAGGAAAGAGGTTTATTGAGTAGGTTTTAAAATGGAGGTAATTGTGGTTTTCGATGTCAATGCAGTTTTCTCCACAAATTACTGAATTTGTAAATGACACTTCTGAAACCTGATACCTTATTCTAGGTTTCATCCTTAATTTTACACTATAATATAAAGACTCATATAATAGTGTCTTGTGTTTATATAATACCTATCTTGTCACCTCACCCACAGTGATAAAACGCAATTAAGCTTGATTTTCATCCAATCTTCCTTCCAAATCTTAGAATTACACTTTTTTGCCCTCTCTTTGTAAAGCAATAATTCCTCTTGTATTTACAACATACAACTCACACCACACATACTGGAGGGCAGGGACTGGAGAAAGGAATAAAACTGGAGTGTTACTCATATCCTTAAAGCCAAACTCTTGTCTGCTCTCTGTTTCCTAAGTATGGTTTGTTTTGCCAATCATGAGATATTTTATGGATGATTATTTCCAAAGCAAAGTGCCCCTCCTCCTCCCTTTTCTTCAGCTGATCCATTTCACAGTCAACAACAGTGAGTCTCCAATTTGGAACTTGATTCAAAGCCTGGATACATCTGTCTTCACGGGAGGTGTTCATGTGCATATTCTAAAAAGGGCTTCTCATCACAGGGTCTGCTTGATAAAATATGCAAATTAAACAGCCACCCTACTGTTTAAATTCAAATCCTAAAATTGCCCTGAGAATGAGAGGGCTTGTGCTGGAGGCCCCTGCACTTACAGCTTTGTTTTTGGCTTGGTGCTCATGCTGACAGCTTCGGAGAACATGAATTCCTACCAATGTTTGTCAAGCTGTGGGAGCCTGAACAGTTCATTAGCTGCTAGAGTTATGGGGTGGGAGATGGGTCACCCAATTTGGAGGGTGACCTTTATGAGCTCTTAGCTGGATTGCATGTTTATGTGTCAGAGTGTATTGGAATTTAATGAATCTGTGACCTGAAGGGAGAGGAAGACAGTGGCAAGTCTAGGAGTCTAGGACAGTAAACACCTCATTTCCCTCTTCTTTGGGGTGTCCCCTCTGCTTCTTGGGGTTACTGATTAAAATGTGGTAGGTAATGCAGAAGCTGCTTCAAAATCAAATTTGGTCAAACATCTGTGTAGGACTCTGTCCTCATGGCTTTAATACTGAATTTGCTTGTGTGTTCTTTTAGCTACTGCAGGCCTGTGCGTCTTTTTCCTCCCCTTCCTGCTCAGGTGGATTCTGCTGAGCTCAGGGTAGGACTTGGTTGAAGCCCCTGTCCCACGCAGACTGTGGGTCCTCATGTAGCCCGGCTGCGGGGAGTCAATCTATTATTGTTATTATTTTGGTTAGAAATTATAGGTTTATTTTTTTATTTTGAAAGAGACAAAAAAGCAAAAATAAAATGAAAACAACCACGCGCACATGCTCAGTTGCATCAGCTGTGTCCGACTTTGCGACTCTAGGCACTGTAGCCCTCCAGGCTCCTCTGTCCATGGGATTCTCCAGGCAGGAATACTGGAGTGAGTTGCCATGCCCTCCTCCAGGGAGTCTTCCTGATCCAGGAATCTAACTGGCATCTCACCACTCCTACATTGCAGGTGGATTCTTGCTGCTGAATCACTGGGGAAGATCCCAAAGCAACCATATGTATCAATAATTGTGAAATATGTGACTATACACACACACACACACACACACACACACACATATATAAAATACATACACACTCAGTCATATATGTATGCATGAAATTACATGAGGAAAAGAGTAAGATGTCTGAAACCAAGAATGGGCTTGAACAGATTTCTAGTGAAACACAACTAAAAGTTTTGCTTCAAGTGTCTAGGCTAGATAGCATGGCCCATGGAGCACGGAACACTCATCTATTTAACTGTTTAAAAAATTTTATATTCAATTTACCTGGATTACTGCCCTGAACCCACTTTCAGGAAAGGGTAACATGAGGTGTCAGGTCCCCTGGCGCGTGGGGAGGAAGCAGGCGGGGGAACCATGGTCTTTGATCAGTTGATGGCTCTGGGCATGCGCCATAAACACCCCGGGCCTTGGCCTCCTGACGGCAAAAGTAAGGGTCTGCACTAGATAACTCTGCAAGGGCTTTGCAGTGTTTTTTGGTGATGCTGTGAATTTACAACGAACACAGGAAAACAATAATCAGCCTTGTTGGCTAGAATCCTGATGTTAGCTGGGGTCGCTCTTCAGGCCCGAATGCAGCCACGGTTTCCCATCGTCAGAACTGGATGAGCCACGCGGACATCGGTGGAGCAGGGCCGTAGGGAGGGGAGGTACCCTGCCAGATTCAATGTCACTTGCTTTCTGTGGCTATGTTTTCCAAACACCCTCTAACCTTGTCCGAAGAGACACCAGGTGCCCCACACCCGGCCTTACCCGGCGCTGAAGTCACGTGCCTCCCACGCTGAGCGGAGGGAGGGGCTTCGCTCAGCTCTCCGCCCAGGGCAACTCCCAGGGGAGTTCATTCCTGGGGCTGCTGCGCTAGGACAGCCGGCAGGAAATCAAAACAAGTCATCTGTGCTAATTCCGTTGTTTCAACAGAAAAGGTAAGGCTGATTTTACTAAATCAATGGTTCAGGTGCCCATGAAATAGAGCCTAGCTGAGGTCCCGGCGGTGTTCTCGGAGGCTGTAAGTAGGCACCAATTTGTAGCTGGGTTTTTCTCCCCGGCTGCACTCAGAGCCACCTTCTGGTCATAAGTCTGTGGGGTTAGGGGTGGGGTGAGAGGTATTTATGTCAGAGCTCCAGGTGACTGTAGTGTTTGCTGCTGCTGCTGCTAAGTCGCTTCAGTCGTGTCCGACTCTGTGCAACCCCGTAGACGGCGGCCCACCAGGCTCCCCCGTCCCTGGGATTCTCCAGGCAAGAACACTGGAGTGGGTTGCCATTTCCTTCTCCAATGCGCGAAAGTGAAAAGTGAAAGGGAAGACGCTCAGTTGTGACCGACTCTTCCGGACCCCGTGGACTGCAGCTTACCAGGCTCCTCTGTCCATGGGATTTTCCAGGCAAGAGTACTGGAGTGGGTTGCCATTGCCTTCTCCGACTGTAAATTTTAGTCAGCTTATAATTAATTTATAACTGATTGCCTGTGTGCTAAGCTGCTTCAGTCGTGTCTGACTCTTTGTGACCCTATGGACTGTCAGGCTCCTCTGTCCATGGGGTTCTCTAGGCAAGAATCCTGGAGTGAGTTGCCATGCCCTCCTCTAGGGGATCTTCCTGACCCAGGGATTAAACGCTCCCCTCTCATGTCTCCTGCATTTGCCTGTGGGTTCTTTACCACTAGCACTACCTGGGAAGCCCTTATAACTGATTACCTGACTTCAGATGGGTAAAACCAGCTGGCTCTTATCGGCTCTCTTTGAAAGAGAGCCTTGTTTTGAACGAGGCCTTGTTTTGAACGTCTGAAGTTTCATGTGCTACTGGCCCCTGGCTGAGAAGGAGCTGCCTTTGCTTTGGTTTCTCTGCACCCTGCCTTCCTGCTCTTTGCTCACCATTCTGGAGTACTTTTGTTGTTCAGTTGCAGTTTATAATTTGGAGTCAATCCCTGTAGTTTCCCTTTTTCTGTTGACTTTTTTCCCCCTACGTTTAAGTTATTTATTTATATTTAATTTTTGCCTACGCTGGGTGTTCGTTGCTGTACATGGGCTTTCTCTGATTGTGGTGCGCGAGCGCCTCTTCTTGCAGAGCACGGGCTGTAGGGCGCACGCTTCAGTAGTGGTGGTTCTCTGGCTTAGTTGCCCTGAGGCATATGGGATCTTCCTGGATCAGGAATTGAACTGATGTCCCCTGCATTGCAAGGCAGACAGCCATCCCCTGGACCAGCAAGGAAGCCCTCTGCTGACCCTCAAAAGGTGTTGTGAGGTCAAAGTTCCTTCCCTGTGCTAGCTTTCTCTGGAGCACTATAGGGTTCCCTTGGTCTGGTGCTTTTGGCCTCATTGGACTATGATGCCTCTGGCTTGGCTCCTTAGATGTCCTTGTGCTGGATGTCTGGGAAAGTGGAAATGTCAGAAAAGGGCCATGGATGTAAGACACTGATGCATTGTCTGTGACTTTGAAAGCAATATTGATAGATCAGTGGTTTCCAGGAAAAGCCTTCAAAATGCAGAAGATGCCATCAGATGATGGGGTGCCCTGAGCATCGAGGAGTCAGAAAGCTGAGGCTCTCTTGCTAGTTGTGAGTTAGTCAAAGACTGAGGATCTGGAGAGGGCCCAGCCAAGTTCCTTGTGGAGAGGTCCTCCCTACCTCTGCCCACATGTGAGCTCACATGGCGAGGTGACTGCGTGCTTTCACAGCCTGTAAAGGGCTTGGTGAAGAAGGAGGCTAAATCCAGTGCTTCAACCTGGCTTTGCGTGGAGGATTGACACCTATACCACAGACATCTGGAAATCAAGGGTGAAATGTGCGGGTGTCTTTAAAAAAACTCAAAAAATGAAGACAGGAAAGATTGTTAACGAAATATAAGTGCTTACTGTTATTTCCTTGGTGGTTCAAATCTGCCTGCCAAGGCAGGGACACAGATTGAATCCCTGGTCTGGGAGGATCCCACATGCTACAGGGCAGCCAAGCCCGCGCACCACAACTAGAGAAGTCGTTGCATCTAGAGACTAGCCCCTGCCTGCTGCAACTGGAAAAAGCCTGTGTGCGGCAGTGAAGACCCGGCCAAATAAACAAATAATAAAAGCTTAAAAAATGTTAAGTGCTTACATTAAGAAGCGTAGTGGTGTCTGTTACTTTCAGACTGTTTCTTATTTACAAACAAAATTAATTTGGTATCGTTTAAGGCTTATTATCAATTAATCTGTAATGCTGCTAAAATTTTAAAGAGTCTGGACTCTGGTTGATTTTTTTCTGGTTTATGAAAAACTGAGTATCCTAAGCCAAAGACACATTCAACATAATATCAGTAATGTCTCTGAGGTGTGTATGTGCCCATGTGTGTGGGGAAAGGCATCTTCAGAATGGCTTCAGTCAAGCAGATGTGAAAAGTGAACATTTTCAGGAAAAAAATTTAATAAGACAAGAGTGGACACTTCCCCTTCCTGGTGCAAGTCATAAGGTATTTGCCCACTGAAGACACTCTACTTCAGACCTACTATTACCGAGCATTTTATCCTCTCATTCCACACTTTTGCTATCTTTACAGTGCCTTATTACACTTCCGTGCGTGGGCACGCCCAGTTGGGTCTGACTGTATGTGACCCCAGGGTCTATAGCCCGCCAGGCTCCTCTGCCTATGGAATTTTCCAGGCAAGAATACTGGCGTGGGTTGCCATTTCCTCCTCCAGGGGATCTTCCCAACCCAGGGATCGAACCTGCATCTGTTGTATCTCTTAGCAGACAGATTCTTCATGGCTAGTGACACCTGGGAAGCCCCTATTAATCTGAGAAGGACCTATAAAAAAATGGAAAAACTGACATTTGGCCTGCATGTGACTTGTTTCTCTCCCCCACATCACTGCCTAACCCACTTCTTAGATCGGTGCAGATCTTTCCAGCTGTAGCCAGTTCCCGCCACGTCACACAGATGGCAGGTCACTTGGCCAGGTGGAGAGCCAGGCACCCCAGGGCGATCATAGGATGTGGATGAGTCTGAGGATTCCAGACTGCATTCTCAGGCCAAGCATCTGAAAATGGTTCTGGTCTCACTAGCAGGGTTTCAAGGGCATTTTTGCCTTTGAAAGAGATTAGTAAAAACCATCCTCTTCCTGTTTTTTGTGTCCGGGGATTGTCTTCACTTCCATTTTTCTCTGTTCCTGCCCCTGTGGGCCCAGGCAAGCCCTGAGCAGTGGCAGGAAGAGGGCTTTTCTCCGGGCTCCCCAGTGAAGCCCCGTGTGAATGGAGATCCTGCAGGAGGAGAACTGGTTAGGTGTTTTTCCTTCAGTTGGGGTGTTCCTCACAGTTTTGGGCCCTTTAAGAACTTTCCTGTCAATTGTTTCTACAAGTTTTTCTCTTTCCCTTGTTTTGGAAGCCTCTTTCTCAGAAAGGACATACCTCCTGAATTTTGCTCAGAACCTAATTATTATTTACTTCTTTGTATGTTTTCTCTGTTTCCCTACAATAGCCTCTATATTTTGGATAACACTTCCCTATCTTTTTTTCCCCCAAACTTGAAGTGTTTTGTTTTGTATTGCGGTATAGCCGACTAACAATGTTGTACTACTTTCAGGTGAACAGCTAAGGGACTCAGCCATACATATACACATATCCATTTTCCCCCAGCAGTTCTCTGTCTTTTAAGTTGTCTTTATATTTTCATAGATCTTTATTAAATATTTTATTGAAATATAGTTGATTTACAATGTTGTGGTGGTTTTAGGTGTACAGCAGAGTGGTTCAGTTAGTTATATATATATAGTCTTCTTTTTCTTGGCTGCACTGTGGGCTTGTGGGATTTTAGTTCTCAAACTAGGGATTGAACTCAGTCCCTTGGTAGTGAAGACATGGTGTCCCAACCACTTGACCACTAGGAATTCCCTGTATCTATTTTTTTTTAAAAGATTCTTTTCCGTAGGAGGTTGTTGTAAGACCTTGAGTGTAGTTCCCTGTGCTCTATGGTAGGTCCTTGTTGTTTGGCGAAATTTCACATTATGAGTGTGATCATCCCAGAATGACTCATGGTGCAGAACGAAGCTGGAGGTTTCCTGCGTGCCTGGCACAGCTGGAAGGACCGGATAGATTTTACTTCGTTTGCTTGTCACCTTGAAAGTAAACACTAATGTTTTCAGTTTGCTGTGTAGGTAAAATCTGCCCGTATTCACATAGCAAATATGTGGCAGAGCTGGTATTTCAGTTAATTTTGGCCAGGCTCTGAAAGGCTTGCTCTAAAAGGTTTTCATATGACAGTGGTCACCCCATTTTGATAAGGGGTAATAAGCAACAAACATGCCTTCATCAGTTTCTGGGTCAGCACCCAGGGCTGCACATAAAAACTTATTGTTTCTACAAGTTTTTCTCTTTCCCTTGTTTTGGAAGCCTCTTTCTCAGAAAGGACATACCTCCTGAATTTTGCTCAGAACCTAATTATTATTTACTTCTTTGTATGTTTTCTCTGTTTCCCTACAATAGCCTCTATATTTTGGATAACACTTCCCTATCTTTTTTTCCCCCAAACTTGAAGTGTTTTGTTTTGTATTGCGGTATAGCCGACTAACAATGTTGTACTACTTTCAGGTGAACAGCTAAGGGACTCAGCCATACATATACACATATCCATTTTCCCCCAGCAGTTCTCTGTCTTTTAAGTTGTCTTTATATTTTCATAGATCTTTATTAAATATTTTATTGAAATATAGTTGATTTACAATGTTGTGGTGGTTTTAGGTGTACAGCAGAGTGGTTCAGTTAGTTATATATATATAGTCTTCTTTTTCTTGGCTGCACTGTGGGCTTGTGGGATTTTAGTTCTCAAACTAGGGATTGAACTCAGTCCCTTGGTAGTGAAGACATGGTGTCCCAACCACTTGACCACTAGGAATTCCCTGTATCTATTTTTTTTTAAAAGATTCTTTTCCGTAGGAGGTTGTTGTAAGACCTTGAGTGTAGTTCCCTGTGCTCTATGGTAGGTCCTTGTTGTTTGGCGAAATTTTCACATTATGAGTGTGATCATCCCAGAATGACTCATGGTGCAGAACGAAGCTGGAGGTTTCCTGCGCGCCTAGCACAGCTGGAAGGACCGGATAGATTTTACTTCGTTTGCTTGTCACCTTGAAAGTAAACACTAATGTTTTCAGTTTGCTGTGTAGGTAAAATCTGCCCGTATTCACATAGCAAATATGTGGCAGAGCTGGTATTTCAGTTAATTTTGGCCAGGCTCTGAAAGGCTTGCTCTAAAAGGTTTTCATATGACAGTGGTCACCCCATTTTGATAAGGGGTAATAAGCAACAAACATGCCTTCATCAGTTTCTGGGTCAGCACCCAGGGCTGCACATAAAAACTTCATAATCATGCCGCCTTGGGGTGTGCAGCCTCACTGCTACAAAAATATTGGATTAATAAAAATTCAGTTATGATTGACATCGTTTATGAAACGTTCTTTTAGCAAAAGTATAGTTTCATGTCAAATTCAGATAAATTTGAACGATGAATTTTAATAAGACAGTGTGGTTTCTTTCAGACGCTTTGTGTAGATTAAAGTCATAAAACTGTCAAGAGACAGATCACAACTTTTTTCCAACACCCGCATCTTTAGACTAGTTCATTTCTTTCTTTGTCCTGAACTTTTAAGAAAGTAGGGTAATGAGTCCCTTGTTTCCAGTCTCTGTAAAAAGAAAAGGAGGCTTTGCCAATGTCTAGTTTATTCCCAGTCCCCTGGGGCGCAGTGGGGAGGGAAGGAACCAGCTAGATCAGAAGTCCACGAGAGGAAACTCAGAATAAAGAGGATATTGAGTTCTTCCCTTTCTTAGGGGAAATCACTGTGCCCCTAAAGAGAAAAATACCCCTTGCAAATCTTGCACAGGGGAATTCTGTTTTAGTGCCTCTTCAGATGAAAGGACTATAATGGCTGACACGGTAGATGTTTTTTAATGAACATCTTTTTCATACATCCTTTTGTAGAGTATAGACCACTAGCAATATATGAGCTTCTGAACTTAAACATAGCTTTAGCTGTGCAAGATTAACAATGTAAAACATGCAAGACTCATCCTGCTTATACAGTGATGCTCGTAAGTTTTCACTACTCTCATTTCTGAGGGGAAATTTTCAGATGAAAGTGGGAAGAAATTTTAGAAGTATTCATCTCCTGCCCCATGTCATGTTCTCACGTGTCTTCTATGGATGTCAAGAAAGACTCGATCTTCCATTTATACGACTCATCAAAGTTGCCTCTATTTTGTACACAGTGGGATTATCATTAAACCTGAGGGAGGGAGATGACAAATTTTTTTCATGACTGCACTGCATGCATGAGGTGTTTAAAAAGTATGGGTGGTAAGAATATCTTAAAATTCTTGTATGTTGTTCCTACAGCTTTCTTTTTGTTTGGATTTGTGATGTCCCATGTTCAGTTTTTCATTCTGCTTTGCAGGTGATTCCACGAAGGGAAGAGAGAATTAGAAAAATTTGGTGGGAGCTTCCCTGGTGGCTCAGTGGTGAAAAATTCTGCTTGAGACACAGGAGTCACAGGAGATTGCAGATTTGATCCCTGGGTCAGGAAGATCCCCTGGAGGAGGGCATGGCAATCCACTCCAGTATTCTTGCCTGGAAAATCCATATGGACAGAGGAGCCTGGTAGGCTACAGTCTGCAGCGTCACAAAGATTTGGACATGACTGAAACTCCTTAGCATGCAAGGACACTGTAACCTTCAGTTCAGTTCAGTCGCTCAGTCGTGTCCGACTCTTTGGGACCCCATGGACCTCAGCATGCCAGGCCTCCCTGTCCATCACCAACTCCCAGAGTTTACCCAGACTTATCTCCATTGAGTTGGTGATGCCATCCAACCATCTCATCCTCTGTCGTCTCCTTCTCCTCCTGCCCTCAATCTTTCCCAGCATCAGGGTCTTTTCAAGTGAGTCAGCTCTTCGTATCAGGTGGCCAAAGTATTGGAGTTTCAGCTTCAGTATCAGTCCTTCCAATGAACACCCAGGACTGATCTCCTTTAGGATGGACTGGTTGGATCTCCTTGCAGTCCAAGGGACTCTCAAGAGTCCTCTCTAACACCACAGTTCAAAAGCATCAGTTCTTTGGCCCTCAGCTTTCTTTATAGTCCAACTCTCACATCCATACATGACCACTGGAAAAACCATAGCCTTGACTAGATGGACCTTTGTTGACAAAGTAATGTCTCTGCTTTTTAATATGCTGTGTAGGTTGGTCACAACTTTCCTTCCAAGGAGTAAGCATCTTTTAATTTCATGGCTACAGTTACCATCTGCCATCATTTTGGAGCCCCCCAAAATAAAGTCAGCCACTGTTTCCCCATCTATTTGCCATGAAATGATAGGACTGGATGCCATGATCTTTGTTTTCTGAATGTTGGGCTTTAAGCCAACTTTTTCACTCTCCTCTTGCACTTTCATCAAGAGGCTCTTTAGTTCTTCTTCACGTTCTGCCATAAGGGTGGTGTCATCTGCATACCTGAGGTTATTGATATTTCTCCTGGCAATCTTGATTCCAGCTTGTGCTTCTTCCAGCCCAGTGTTTCTCATGATGTACTCTGCATATAAGTTAAATAAGCAGGGTGACAATATATAGCCCTGACGTACTCCTTTTCCTATTTGGAACCAGTCTGTTGTTCCATGTCCAGTTCTGTTTCTTCCTGACCTGCGTATAGGTTTCTCAAGAGGCAGGTCAGGTAGTTTGGTATTGTAACCTTAGTACATTTGAAATCTTTTTTGGAAGTTTTTTAGTTTTGTATCTGGGGATAGTACCTTTTGGGCTCAGATCACATTATGATGATTGACAGCCTTTAGAGATCCCCTAGTGAATCTGTTCTACAGAGAAGCAAGCTGAGGCCTGAGCATTCGTGCCCCTAGCCAGGGTCCTATGGCTCATGAGTGGCTGAGCTCTGACGAGAACCCATCTTCCCATCTCTGTGCTGGAGCTCTTTTCATACAAGCATGCTGACTTGATGAATCTAGTATTATTGTGTGTTGATATTTCATACTTTTTTGAAATTTCTTTTTTTTTTTTAATTTACCTTGTTTATTCTTATTTTTTGACTTCACAGTGGGACATATGGATCTTAGTTCCCCAGCCAGGGATCAAACCTGTGTCCCCTGCATTGGAAGCATGGAGTTTTAACTACTGGACTGCCAGGAATGTCCAAATAGTTCACATTTGAGGTCCACGTCTTTGTGTCTGCTTTGGAATGTACCATTCATTCATGGCCACTCTTCATATTTGCCCAATATCACCAAATGCCTGGACAGCGGAGCCTAGTGGGCTACAGTCCATGGAATTGTAAAGAGTCAGACATGACTGAGCAACTAACACTACAGATACATGGAGCAGTAGCTGTGTTTCCCCCTGTTTGTTGACAGGTCAGTATTAGGTGCTGTCAGAAAATCACAGGAGGTTAAGAAATCCCAGAGGTGGATTTGAGAAATTCTGGTAATGTGTTGCCTCATTGTCTTGGTTGTATATGAGTTTTAATCCATGATAAAATACTCTGTAGCCCAGTAAAATCCATATTAGGTTGAGATTTAAAAGTCTAAGAACTAAGCAGACTACAGACTGGCATATATTTCCTTGGTGATATTGGCCAGATCCACAAAACAGTATCGCGCCATCACCCCGTCCCTGACCTCTGGTCACCCCTGTTCTACCTTCTATCTCTAAGGACTGGTCTGTTGTAGGGACATTGTATAAACGAGATCCTCCCACATTTGTCCATCTGTGGTGTGTGCATGCGTGTGCAGTCGCTCAGTCATGTCTGACTCTCTGCCACCCCCTGGACTGTGGCCCCATGGACTGTAGCCCACCAGGCTCCTCTGTCCATGGGATTTTCCAGGCAGGAATGCTATCTTTGAAAGCAAAATGAACTGAACCTTTCCACGGGAGAAGTCAGTTCCATAGACTGTAGCCTCTGGAATCCACATCTCAGAAGCTGTGGGAGTTTACTCTGCCAGCGCATTTCAAGCCTGAGATGTTCGCTGCGCGCGTGTGTAGTTATCTTCGGCCTCCTGAAAGTGTGAGGGGCAGTACTTCTAGGTCTGCTGTGCTTCACATTGCCCCGTTCTCAGTCTTAGGTAACAGGTGTCGCCAGCCTGACACTATCTTAACACATAATGGAGAGGGCTGACCGAACCCCTGTGGCCAGACCTCTGGCTAGGAGGCTCTGCCCTGGTCCCACACGCCGCTCACTCCCGTGGCTCTGCACCAGTTGTCCACGCCCCACTCACTCAGAGCAGCGGGTGTGGAGGGCTTGGATCTCACCGAGCCAGGAGAACTGAATTCTCATTTCAGCTCTGCTGTGGAATGTCTGAATGACTGTCACTTTGTTCCTTCAAACTGGAGATTTCCCGCCCGTAATAGGAGGCGCTTGGACTTGATTATCTCCAAAGTCCCTTCAGTGCCTATGTAGCAGTTCTCTGATGTATTAAACAGACAGCAAAGACTTGGTGGTGCAGTGGATAAGAATCCGCCTCCCAATGCAGGGGACACAGGTTCGATCCCTGATCCAGGCATATCACACATGCTGCAGAGCGGCTAAGCCCACGCCCTGCAACTGCTGAGCCCAAGCTCCGGAGCCCCCGCGCTGCCTCTGCCGAGCTGAAGTGCAGCAGCTACTGAAGCTCTCGTGCCCAGAGCCTGTGCTCTGCAGCCAGAAAAGCCACCGAAATGAGAAGCCCGCACACCACAGCAAAGAGTGGCCCCTGCTTGCCCCCCTAGAGCAAATCTGCACAATGAAAACCAAGCACAACCACAAATAGATTAGTAAATAAAATTTAAAGGAACAACAACAATGACCACCATCTGACATGCACTACAAAACTTAGGCACTTCCAGAATCCCTTTGCATTTACCTTCACAGCTACTTTAGGAAAAAGGTACTGGACATAGAGAATTAGTAACTTGCCTAAGGACAGCCTGCAAGCCAAGAGCACTGTGCCTGGAAGACAGTGTGACTCCAGAAGCTAGGTCTCAACTGTAGTAGTTTAAATCGAAAGAGCATTGAAAAGAAATGACGTCACACAAAGAAGAAAAAGGCAAAAAGTAGAGCTTCTACTCTCTAGCAATCATGCTTTGTATGGATTCTTCTAACCTTGATGAAAGGGTGTAATTAATCTGTAATTAAAGTAATAATGGTATTTCTTAGACAGGGAGGGCAATTAGGGAATGCCGTCCTTGTGGCTCTCTAGACGCTAGAGGGCGCCCTGGCAAAGCTTACTGTCTGCACCCTCTGTCTTAGGAGATTGCAACTTCCCTGGACCAACTTCAAAAGAAATATGGCATTTCTAGGACTTCACCCATCAACGTGGTCAGCCAGTTTTGATTCCTGTAAAATTCAGAATAGAAAAAAAACATATAAATCAACACAGCCACACCCTTCCTTGATAACATCAGAGCGTTCTTCAGGCCTGACTTCAAGCCCCTGGTTCTGTGTTGTGTTGCGGGTGGCATTGCCTTCTCACAGCTCACCTTAGTACAGTGCTCCAGATGGCCGTATTCTTAGCAGCAGATAGACTTAAGCATGATAATGAGGGATATTTTATTTAAATCTACTCTTTATCTTTCATTACTTATTCACATGTATGGTTTGTGATCACACTGCCATTAAATGTGATGGGAAATGAGACAGATTTGAAGAAAGTAATTATTTAATATTCAACAGATATACCTATTGTGCTTCAGACGAGAATAGACAGCACGAAAGAACTGCGGCTGCCTCATAGAAACTCCCTGTGGCTGGATCTTAGGTACTAAGGAGCCATTTAGAAATGTGTTTAAAAATAATAATAGAGGAGGACTTCCCTGGCAGACCACTGGTTAAGCCTATGAGTTGCTAATACAGGGGACGCAGGTTCGATCCCTGGTCAGGAAACTGAGATTCCTGCACGCCTCTAGGCATAGCCAAAAGATTTTTGAAAAATAATAGTGGAGGGAACCGGGAGAAGCAACGGTGCCTAAGAAAGCCACAGAGAGTCCTGTGAGATATAGAAATGCTTTTCACTGTTAGCTGCTGGGAAACCCTCCTGAGTGTGCAGGACAGGAGGAGGTCATTGTGCAGCCCTGTGGCCCCCGTATTATCATCCTGTTACCTCTCTTACTGTGTCCATATGTAAAATAGACCTTCACATACAGTTGTATTCAGTTAGGAAAAGATGTTAAGTCCTTGTAAATGATGCTAAACAGAAGCCCTAGAAAGCCTGTTTAGGCTCAGTGCTGTGTTTGGCTTAACACAAGGACAGTCTTTTTCATCTACTGAGCTGTGAATTGTTCATGTGGTTAAGATCATCTCTAGCAAGTAAGCAGAACACTTGAAACCCCACTCCTGGGAAGGGAAGAAAAGCTTCTCATGCCCTTAGCTTCCCCCTGATAACACCCCATTTGTTTTGCAATGAGTGTGTGTTGGTGCTGAGCGAATGTGAAAACTCCTGCTTAGCTGACAAGGCAAAAACCCAAAGCCAAACAAAAACACACATAAAACAGAAACCTCAGAGGACACTTGTCTCTAGGGGAATAAAAAAAACAAACAGTTATTTCTGCTTTTGAAAAAGCCACACGTGTGCGGCTGGGTTTCGTACCTGGCCCCAAACCCGTGGTGTTTCCCTGAGTGGAGCTGCCTTCTACTGCCTTTTCTTGTCTGTCTCACTTTTACCTCTTTCCTCCCCTCCTTCCCACTCCTTCCTCTGCTCTTGTTACCCCTTCGATCCCTTTTCTCCTCCTCCTATTTCTTTTTACATTGCATTACTCCTTCTCGGGGGTGGGCAGGACTGGTCTGAGGCCCCTGCTGGCTTCTGGGCTAGGTTTGGGCCCCTCTAGCCGAGCATCCACAAGACAGCCATTAGCCCAAAAACGCTGATTTTGTTCTTTTGTGAGAGCAGTGAAGCAGATAATAGGGGCTTCCCAGGTGGAGCTTGTGGTAAAGAACTCAGCTGCCAATGAGTGGGACATAAGAGATGCAGTTTCGATCCCTGGGTCGGGAAGATCCCCTGGAGGAGGGCATGGTAACCCACTCCAGTGTTCTTGCCTGGAGAATCCCATGGACAAGGTAGCCTGGTGGGCTGGAGTCCATGGGGTCGTGAAGAGTTGGATATGACTGAAAGGGCTTAGCACACGTGAAGAACATGAAATCCAACCCAGCACCTTCAGAAAGGGTCAGTAGTTGTATTTTTCTTGAAATTGGTAATGGGGATTGCTGTCAGGGAACTGGTATTAATTAGGGCAAGAGCTGGGGTAGGTGGTCCCTGAATGGAAGGAGGAGGGGATATGGCTGGACCCATAATGGGAGATTCTTCAGCTTAGGAGAGGGAGTGCTGACCTTCAAGAGAAGTAGTCCAGGGGGAAAATACTCAAAAACATCGGTTTCTGAAGGGAATGAGCAGGGAGGGGCGAGTGAGGGACAGGCAGAGAAGTAAGCAGATGGCTGGACCTGTTTTTACAGACATGCTTCACTCAGAAGCACAATTGTGATGGTTGATCTGGAGTGAAAAAAGTCAGCGTGGGCCCTGACAAAGATCAGGTAACCATCAGCCCGAAGTTTTCAGGGTTAGAGTCTCCCCCTGAAGATCTTGAGATGAAACAATTTTGGCCTTGGTTCCTGAGAAGAAGTGTTAGTGCTAGTCACTTAGTCATGTCCGATTCTTTGCAGCTGCATGAACTGTAGCCTGCCTGGCTCCTCTGTCCTTGGAATTCTCCAGGCAAGAATGCTAGAGTAGGAAGCTGTTCCCTTTGCTAGGGGACCTTCCTGACCCAGGGATTGAACCTGGGTCTCCTGCACTGCAGGCAGATTCTTTACTGTCTGAGTCACCAAGGGAATCCTCATCGCTCAGTGGTTCTTTCCTGGGAGAGCTCTTGCCTTGCTCAGTTGTCTGGGTGGAAGCTCTTAGGTCCTTGGTCCCTAGAGGAGAGCTGGCATCTGAGGAGCCCAACCCAAGGCTGAACTTCCAGTGGGGAGAAGCTAGAAAAGGAACCACCTCTAGGGGCCACTTCTGGAGTCCACAAGCCCAGGGGGAAGGAGTCTGGAGGTCCTGGGAGCCTGGGCACAGTGGGTCTCTGCGGGAGTATGGGAAGGCAGAGGAGGATGAAGTAGGCACCCTGGTGAGGTTTGAGCAGCTGCTGCTGACTCTTTGCTTGACAACTGGGAGAACTCCTGCTATGGGATCATCCTTTCCAGGGCAGCACATCAAAGTAGCAGAGACCTCAGCTCCATCCACTAGGGAGCAGAACTGGCACTCTGCCTCCCAGGAGCCAGAGGAACCAGCCTGTCTAATGCTTGGAATACAGCATGAAGAAACAGTTACAACGGCAACACCCTTTCTTAGACCAGCGAGGCAGAAAGTTCTAGTGATTGATGCGCACCTTCCCTCCTTCCCCCTAAGTGGGTCTGATGACCTCCGGGCGGTGGGTTTGCACACTTCGTACCTGGGTGTGCTCAGCAGGTGGCCAGACCTGCAGTCTCTTGGGACCCGCCTTCAGGGCTGGTGCTGCCGGCTGGGTCACCCTGAGCCTGTGCCAGGAAGGCTACCGGAAACGGGTGTGTGGTCGGCAGTGACGCCCTCTGTCCCCACCTCGAAAGCTTAATGAGGAGTGGCCATTGGCAGCAACCTAGAAAGGCCACCAAAACCTGTGAATGAAGTCAAACAAGAATGCTGGGCTTAATTTCAGTCTTGCTGTCATGTTAAGTTACTATAGACTCTGCTTTTAGAGATTAGCAATTAACATCCACCCCCTCCCCCCAAATTGTTTCCTACCTTTCTAAACTGATGCTTCCTGGTGGTATTTATAAGTGGTAAATTTTGAACATTGATTCAGATATTTAAAAAAATATTTTTCTTAAAGTTATTTATGGAATATCGTGACTTTAATTTTGCCCTAGGAATATAGTTTCTGAGGATAAACTTACATCCATATTGTGTTTGATAATGAGTTTCCAACATTTTTCTTCTTCTTGCTGTTGGAAGTGGGGTAGACTAGCTCACTGAAACCTTCCAAGGCCTTCGGAACAGACCTCACCCATGGATGCAGCAGCCTGGAGCCCTGCCATCTTCCCTGTCTTATTGGGTTGGTACCTGGAAGTTTGGGCTCACAGATTCCTCCTGGCCTTGGCTCTGTACGCTATGCAGAGGCTTCCCCTTAGCTGTCATTGTCTCCTCAGGGTTTTGCTGGGTTCTGAGGGCAGCACTTAAATCTATTTCTCACTTCCACTGTATAATCATAAGAGATTTGATTTAGGTCATACCTGAATGGTCTAGTGGTTTCCCTACTTTCTTCAATTTCAGTCTGAATTTGGCAATAAGGAGTTCATGATCTGAGCCACAGTCAGCTCCCAGTCTTGTTTTTGCTGACTGTATAGAGCTTCTCCATCTTTGGCTGCAAAGAATATAATCAATCTGATTTCGGTGTTGACCATCTGGTGATGTCCATGTGTAGCACCTTCTCTTGTGTTGTTGGAAGAGGATATTTGCTATGACCAGTGCATTGTCTTGGCAAAACTCTATTAGCCTTTGCCCTGCTTCGTTCTGTATTCTAAGGCCAAATTTGCCTGTTACTCCAGGTGTTTCTTGACTTCCTACTTTTGCATTCTCTTCAAGAAAATTAGAGACACCGGGGGAACATTTCATGCAAAGATGGGCTCCATAAAGGACAGAAATAGTATGAACCTAACAGAAGCAGAAACTATTAAGAAGAGGTGGCAAGAATACACAGAAGAACTGTACAAAAAATATCTTCATGACCAAGATAATCACGATGGTGTGATCAACTCACCTAGAGCCAGACATCCTGGAATGTGAAGTCAAGTGGGCCTTAGAAAGCATCACTACAAACAAAGCTAGTGGAGGTGATGGAATTCCAGTTGGGCTATTTCAAATCCTGAAAGATGATGCTGTGAAAGTGCTTCACTCAATATGCCAGCAAATTTGGAAAACTCAGCAGTGACCACAGGACTGGAAAAGGTCAGTTTTCATTCCAATCCCAAAGAAAGGCAATGCCAAAGAATGCTCAAACTACCACACAATTGCACTCATTTCACACGCTAGTAAAGTAATTCTCAAAATTCTCCAAGCCAGGCTTCAGCAATACGTGAACTGTGAACTTCCAGATGTTCAAGCTGGTTTTAGAAAAGGCAGAGGAACCAGAGATCAAATTGCCAACATCTGCTGGATCATGGAAAAAGCAAGAGAGTTCCAGAAAAAAATCTATTTCTGCTTTATTGGCTATTCCAAAGCCTTTGACTGTGTGTATCAAAATAAACTGTGGAAAATTCTGAGAGAGATGGGAATACCAGACCACCTAACCTGCCTCTTGAGAAACCTATATGCAGGTCAGGAAGCAACAGTTAAAACTGGACATGGAACAACAGACTGGTTCCAAATAGGAAAAAGAGTATGTCAAGGCTGAATATTGTCACCATGCTTATTTAACTGCTTATTTAACATCATGAGAAACGCTGGGCTGGAAGGAGCACAAGCTGGAATCAAGATTGCCAGGAGAAATATCAGTAACCTCAGATATGCAAATGACACTACCCTTATGGCAGAAAGTGAAGAGGAACTTAAAAGCCTCTTGATGAAAGTGAAAGAGGAGAGTGAAAAAGTTGGCTTAAAGCTCAGCATCAGGAAACTAAGATCATGGCATCTGGTCCCATCACTTCATGGCAAATAGATGGGGAAACAGTAGAAAGAGTGTCAGACTTTATTTTTGGGGGCTCCAAAATCACTGCAGATGGTGATTGCAGCCATGAAATTAAAAGACATTTACTCCTTGGAAGGAAAATTGTGACCAACCTAGACAGCATATTAAAAAGCAGAGACATTACTTTACCAACAAAGGTCCGGCTAGTCAAGGCTATGGTTTTTCCTGTGGTAATGTATGGATGTGAGACTTGGACTGTGAAGAAAGCTGAGTGATGAAGAATTGATGCTTTTGAAGTGTGGTGTTGGAGAAGACTCTTGAGAGTCCCTTGGACTGCAAAGAGATCCAACCAGTCCATCCTAAAGGAGATCAGTCCTGAGTGTTCATTGGGAGAATTGATGCTGAAGCTGAAACTTCAATACTTTGGCTACCTCATGGGAAGAGTGGACTCACTGGAAAAGACTCTGATGCTTGGAGGGATTGGGGGCAGGAGGACAAGGGGACGACAGAGATGAGATGGCTGGATGGCATCCTGACTTGATGAACATGAGTGTGAGTGAACTCCGGGAGTTGGTGGTGGACAGCAAGGCCTGGCATGTTGCAACTCATGGGGTCACAAAGAGTCAGACATGACTGAGTGAACTGAACTGAGGGCAGCGCTTGGCAGGGGTGAGAGAGAAGCCTTTGTGGAGAGAAGCCCCTTTGGGCGGAGGGAAGAGTGTGGGAATGGTCACTATATGGGCACAAGCCCCCTTGTTCCACTTAGTGCGTTTGGTCAGGGTGGTGCCGACTGAGACATGGACTCTTGTCCCAGGTGTGAGGCGGTGCTGACCAGGATCACACCTTTGGTGGAGGAGAAAACTTACATTCAGACCATCTATGGCTGGGTTACCTTTCTGTCGGTGGGTTCTCCCTCAATGCACTGACTCTCTTTTCATCTCCACTTTGCTTGTTGAATTGCCTCCAGCCAGACAGCCAGTGTGTGACAGTAGTGTCCAGCTTTGGGGGCCCTTGGACTGTAGCTCCTGCCAAGCTTCTTTGTCCATGGAGTTTTCTGGGCAAGAATACTGGAGTGGGTTGCTATTTCCTGCTCTGGGGGATCTTCCCAACCCAGGGATTGAACTCACGTCTCTTGCATCTCCAGCATTGGATTCCTCACTAGCTGCTCCACCTGGAAAGCCTCATTTCCAACTTAAAACCCAAACTGCAACCTTTGTAGGCATACCCATCTGCTGGGGAGTGAATTCCTGCAGCCTCGGGGTCTGAAGTCAGATTTGAACCTGCTTTCTGGCATCTTCCATCTCTTTCTCGGATCCACTATAACTCCTTGCCTCCAACCCTTGTTTTGACTCATGGCTGTGAACAGTTTCTTTCCTTAGACTGGCTTTACTTTAGATTGTGGGATGGATAGAATGTATTTCAGGAGCCACATGATCGAAGGGCATCTCTTAACATTTTCTTCTTCCTTTTAATGGTGAAGTTTGCTTTTAGGTCACACTCTTGCCTGGAAAATCCCATGGATGGAGGAGTCTGGTAGGCTGCAGTCCATGGGGTCGCTAAGAGTCAGGTACGACTGAGTGACTTCACTTTCACTTTTCTCTTTCATGCATTGGAGAAGGAAATGGCAACCCACTCCAGTGTTCTTGCCTAGAGAGTCCCAGGGACCGGGGAGCCTGGTGGGCTGCCATCTATGGGATCACACAGAGTCGGACACGACTGAGGCAACTTAGCAGCAGCAGCAGCAGGCATAGCACTGCTGAGTTCAGATTGAATGTTTGCACACCAAGGGTCATACACCAGTGCCACACCAAGATGCCACATTGACACGTCCCCAGGGATTCACCCTTCTTCTCTTGCCTGTCTCCCCATGGGTGCCCTGCCTGTCTGGTTTCATTTCTGAGTCTTTTTTCCTTCAGGTTGAACACTGACTCTGTCGCTGATGAAAATGCTGTGGGTTATGTACTCCCTGAAATGTGTAGCCAGTGATGCTGACTTTCTGCAGGCACATTGGTGTGAAATGTTTTGATCTGGAAAAATAGCCCATAATAGTCTTCAGATTATGATGTCATGCCAATGGAGTGTTCTCTCTGAGGTCAGTCCTTTGCAGCCTGCCCATGGCTACTGCAGGTTCCTTCTGGGCTGGCCCTGAGGCAGTGTGATGGGCCTGGCTGTTCTGGGGCAGGATCTGAAATAGCCTTATTTCTGGGGTCCTGTGCTTGGGGAAACTGAGAGGCCTAACTCAACACTGACCTCTAGATTAGCAGCCTCTCACAGGGAAGGATGATTTTCTATCCATTTCCCCAGTTTGGTGGGCCCAATCGCTTGATCCCAGAAGTGGGCAGGCCCTCCACTATGTCTGGGTCTCCTGAACAAGAAAAGTCATCCCCCAGGGTGCTGGGCAGTCACTGTCAAGGGGGAGTTGTGTGTTGTGTTCTCAGTAACTCAGTCATGTCTGACTCTTTGCAACCCCAGGGACTGAAGGCTGCCAGGCTCCTCTGTCCATGGGATTTTTCCAGGGAAGAATACTGGAGTGGGTTGTCATTCCCTCCTCCCGGAGAGGCTTCCCTGGTGGCTTAGTGGTAAAGAATCCACCTCCTAATACAGGAGACGCAGGAAACACGAGTTCAACTAAGTCAGGATGATCCCCCAGAAAAGGAAATGGCAACCCACTTCACTATTCTTACCTGGAGAATTCCGTGGACAGAGGAGCCTGGTGGGCTGCATACATTCCATGAGGTCCCAAAGAGTCGGACACGACTGAGCGTGCACACTCACACATTCCAGGGGATCTTCCCCATCCAGGGATCGAACCCATGTTTCTTGTGTCTCCTGCATTTGTAGGTGGACTCTTTACTCTTTACTAAGCTAGCTGGTCAAGGGGGCAAAGAGAGGATAAAACTCACCCCTTGGCCCAGCTTTGCCGTCGATCCCTTAGCCTTTACCCTCCCTGACAGGGGCCCTGATTTCTAATCTGCCTGTCCAGAACCCCACGTGCTCCTGCAGGGACTGACTCTCCCGTCCCCAACCTATTCTATAGCACTAAGTCAGATTTGACCTCTGATCCTGGTACCTTGACCCCGTTGGTGCCAGCCCTGCCCTTGTAAGAACAGACAGCCATGTTGATACCAGCTTTGCCAGCTCTTATGTAGAGAAAATAGCTTTAAACTTGAAATTAAGGGTTGCTGGGGCTGAGACCCACAGTCACCTGCACCACCCCTGGCCTGCCTGTCAGCTTTCTGTCAGGAAATAGCAGTTAGGATGTAGTCACAGAGACTTTTTGTATCCAGTGGCCAGCAGAGTTCACAAAGTGCCCCTCCTCCACCACCCTCTTCCTAAAAGCAGGTTTTCAGGTAACAACTGTGTGAACATGGAACATATGAGCAGTTCCATAAACACGATTTCTATATCACTCATGACCGACCTCTCCTGTTTATCTTAAAAAAACTGATCTGAAGATCTGATCTTCATGAACCTCCATTCATCATTTCATCTTATTATTGTATCCAGGCAGAGCCTTGAGGGTTTCATCGCCCTTGGAGACAGGGCTGAGCAGCCTGGATTCCTAGATGTCCCTGGGAATGGGGATGGGTGTCTGGAGGGGCCTGAGCCCACGATGCTCCCAGGCTGAGACATCCACACGTGTTTGTGTTGGGGGCAGGATTCCACTCATCCACAAACCTGAGTGACATTGGCAGGACCCAATGTCATGGTGCCCGCGAGGGTCGCCTGCAGGTTGGACGCCCACTTGCGTGGGGAGACAGGAGGTGCAACAAGAGAGGAAATGAGCAGAGGCAGTGTGAAGATAGAACTGGAGGAGAAGATGAAGTTTGTGCATGTGTGTGTATGTGTGATGTGTGTGGTGTGCGTGGGGTATCTGTGTGTGTGTGTGTGTGTGTGTGGCATGTGTGGGCTGTGGAGTCAGGACAGGGAGGGCACTGGGGGATTGCTTCCAGGGCCTGGTGGTGGCACAAGGTGGCTGCCATTGCCCCTTATGTCTCCTTCCTCTCCATGGCCTGATGTAATCCATTAGGAAAGCCACTGTACATGAGTACTGGATTCACTTTTGGAGGTTCTGGATGCCCCGTCTCCCCACCACAGAGCAGCACTAGGCGTCCTCCATGTGGTGGGCAGATCTGTGGATGGAGCATAGGAAGCCTCCCTGCACCCCTGCTCTGCAGCATGCAGATGGCCTGATTGATGCAGTCCATGCAGATGTTACTGTCTGGGCAGATCAATTCCCGTGTCTAAAAAATGAGAATTTTTGCCTTGGTGCTTGATCATCGACTCTATTGAATTATGTAGGCATTTTACTCCCTTTAACATTGGCTTTCTTTCATTCTCTTAAAGAATTCCTCATCTTCGTAATGAAAAACAATGTATGTGTCATACTGGTTCTTGTTGTAAGGTTATTTCTCTCCATTTGCCTGAAAACTCTTTCTTACTACTCCCAGCCCCTTTGATTTAACTCCTGGAAAAGCTCCTCAAGTCCGATTCTAGTCTCTGGGTTCCTCTGTGTCTAAGTCTCTAATGGACCCCCAGTCTGATATTGGCTGAAGACAGAATAACAGAGATTCTTTATCTTGAAAGTGTCTGCAGGCTAGCTTCCAGAAGTCATTCTAGGACTGAAGTTGTAGCTGTTTCCTAGACTTATGTTTATTTTCTGTTTCTTTACCCACTACTGTTTGAAATTTGGCCGTTGTTTGCATACTTTCGCCTTTATGTCCCTATTTCCATCTGTTCTTTAAAAAAACCCCAACAAACCAAGTGAGTTTTATTTTAAACCAATCCAGATGACAGGAGCAGTCTTGACAATGCTTTGGGAACCAGGAGAGGAATATTCTCGTTAAACCACTCATCTACTCACTCAACGCAGGTCCGTCTACAATCTATTACCAGGTTTACTGCATATCTCAAGACAAGTGCATGCTTCTGAGGCAGCTTCCTTCACCCCAGATAAGCAATTGTTTAAGAAATTGATTTTGACATATGCTTTCGGTTTTAATGTTTCCTTTTACATTCTAAAATAATCTCCCGTTTCATGTAATTTCCTGCTGCCACATATAAAGATGTCTTCCAGGGATCCTCTCGGGAGCTTCAGTTTGCTTCCTGCAGACATGGCTGTGGAAGGTTGACAGAGGGTGCCCCCCGGTGCCCTCTGCTTGCGGCTGTGAAAGGGACTCTACCTGGGTCCACTCAGCCCTTCTTATGCCCAGACACTAAAAGATCTCCTGCACACATTACCATTTTAAGGAGCCCTGTATGATCTAGTATTGTGTCACCACAGAAGATACGGACATCCTTTCTCCTCAAGGCCTGATGAGAAATGAGGAAGAGAGAGGGGTAGACTGACCCGCTTAGTGTCTGGTTATGATTCTTGAGCTGAGACCATGTTAGGGATTTATAATAGGGCAAAACATCAGAAGCAGTGCTAAGGCCAGTGTGGGGAGCCATTCCAGGGCTGTGTTTCAACCTTTGGCCGAGAGCCCACCTGCATCCTTCTTCAGCGCCCCAGAGCAGTGAGACTCAAACAGTGTTAGTTCCTCAGTTGTGTCCCAGTCTTTGAGACCCCATGCACCATAGCCCACCAGGCTCCTCTGTCCATGGAATTCTCCAGGCAAGAATACTGGAGTGGGTTGCCATGCCCTCCTCCAGGGGAGGCATATTCCCAACCCGGGGATAGAACCTGCAGGGTCACCTGCATTGCAGGCAGATTCTTTACTGTCTGGGCCACCAGGGAAGCCCAGGACTTTCGCAGCAGCCCACTAATGATGTGGAAAATGGAGTGAAGGCAGTACTCATAGACTGTAACAGAACCAGCAGGTAAGGAATTGAGAGGGAAGGGTTTAGGATTATAAGCACAAGTGTGCTAATGATAAATCATCTTAGGCAACCCATCAAGGAACATTCATGCAATAAATTTCAAGCTATTAAGGAAAAATCAACCTCACAATCAGATCTTTCCTATAGAGATCCTCTCTATATGGGAGACTCCCAGAACAGAAAGTCAGAAGTGGGGTTCTGGGGATTACTTCTGGGCCACCAGGGAAGCCCAGGACTTTCGCAGCAGCCCACTAATGATGTGGAAAATGGAGTGAAGGCAGTACTCATAGACTGTAACAGAACCAGCAGGTAAGGAATTGAGAGGGAAGGGTTTAGGATTATAAGCACAAGTGTGCTAATGATAAATCATCTTAGGCAACCCATCAAGGAACATTCATGCAATAAATTTCAAGCTATTAAGGAAAAATCAACCTCACAATCAGATCTTTCCTATAGAGATCCTCTCTATATGGGAGACTCCCAGAACAGAAAGTCAGAAGTGGGGTTCTGGGGGGAAATTTAATTGAAATGCTCAAATTCCAATTTCACAACTAGGAGGAGGGCATCATGAATAATCTTAAATAGTGCTCAAATGTAGATCTGGTCAAAGACTTAGGAGCTAACACATTTTCATGACTTTTGTCTTTTTCACTTGAAAACTTTTTTTGTTCATAGCCTTCCATTTTGAGAAAATAAAACACAATGCATCCCTTTAGCAATCATCTAAATTATTCAGAATATCATAGTTCTAACTGAGATACTCATGAAGGCACTAAAGCTATTTCCATCAGAATCCAGGGTGTGGGCATTAGAAGCCCGCAGGGTCTGTTCCAAGCATCCTCTGGATGTGACCGTAGGAGACCAGACCCTAGTCTGACCTCAGACTTGTCTAATATATGGATATAAACACTGAGAGAGAAATCAATCTGCCCTGCCTGGTGGCAAAGTGAATTTTCATTAAACCCATGATCAGATACTAACAGCTGTAGTATTTGGAGGCGATGACCTGGGGTGCTGTTAGTTAGGAGGAGAAGCTGTCTGCTAGCTGAATCTGTGGGGAAACCAGCCTCAGCCAGCTTTGGCCCTACGTGACTGAGGCCACCATTGTTGGGTGTTGGCTGCCTTAAGTAAGCAAGTAAGTGTTAGTCATTCAGTCATGTCTGACTCTGTGCTACCCCATAGACTGTAGCCCACCAGGCTCCTCTGTCCATGGGATTCTCCAGGCAAGAATACTGGAGTGGGTTGTCAAGCCCTCCTCCAGGGGATCTTCCTGACCCAGGGATCAAACTTGGGTCTCCTGCTTTGCAGACAGGTTCCTTACCGTCTGAGCCACCATGGGACCCCCCCTTATTGGAAACTGGGTGCAGTGATTGTGTGCCACCTGCTGTGGGGACAACCAGCTATAGACCAAAGCCGTGATGTTGACGCTTTCAGCAGGATTGACAGCTTGAGGGGTCTCAGGCAGTTCACTTTCCTGGTTTTGAACTCATGTTTCTTCTTTTGTAAATAAGCTGAATGGCTGAAGGTGAAGTTGCTCAGCCGTGTCCGACTCTTTGTGACCCCGTGGACTGTAACCTACTAGGCTTATCCGTCCATGGGATTCTCCAGGCAAGAATACTGGAATGGATTGCCATTTCCTTCTCAAGGGGATCTTCTCTACCCAGGGATCGAACCTAGGTCTCCCGCATTGAAGGCAGGCGCTTTAACCTCTGATCCATTAATTCTTCTCTAAGTCATCTGGGTCTGTCTTATCTGAACATATTGGTTTGGTGTCACTGAATTGTTCTTGCTCTAAATGGCGAAAGGGAAAGACCCCAAGGCCACCTGTCTTTGTGGCAGCAAGGGCTACGTGGCTCTGCTCTTCTCCTTCCATCCACCTTTCTCCTGAGGTCCATCATGGAGGATTTAGAGAGCTCACGAGTCCCCAGTAAATAGAACCAAGGGGGAAAAAAGAATAGAGCAAACCATACCAGGAGGTATGTGAATGGCTAGGTCACGTTGAGACCATTTTTGGGCCTGTTAACTGTTTCCCATGAAATTAAAAGATGCTTACTCCTTGGAAGAAAAGTTATGACCAACCTAGACAGTATATTCAAAAGAAGAGACATTACTTTGCCGACTAAGGTCCGTCTAGTCAAGGCTATGGTTTTTCCTGTGGTCATGTATGGATGTGAGACTTGGACTGTGAAGAAGGCTGAGCGCCGAAGAATTGATGCTTTTGAACTGTGGTGTTGGAGAAGACTCTTGAGAGTCCCTTGGACTGCAAGGGGATCCAACCAGTCCATGCTGAAGGAGATCAGCCCTGGAATTTCTTTGGAAGGAGTGATGCTGAAGCTGAAGCTCCAGTACTTTGGCCACCTCATGTGAAGAGTTGACTCATTGGAAAAGACCCTGATGCTGGGAGGGATTGGGGGCAGGAGGAGAAGGGGACGACAGAGGATGAGATGGCTGGATGGCATCACGGACTCGATGGACGTGAGTCTGAGTGAACTCTGAGAGATGGTGATGAACAGGGAGGCCTGGCGTGCTGTGATTCATGGGGTCTCAAAGAGTCGGACACGACTGAACGACTGAACTGAACTGGTTTCCCAAACATGATTCTACACTGGTTCCTGGTGGGAAATGGTGTGGAATGCAGACCAAAAAAGGTCTCTGAGCCCTGGCACACAGTGGCGTAACCTGAAGACCTTACCCCATGCCATATTTCTTTTAGTTAAGTTTCTAACTCTGGTTAACATCAGTGGCAGCACCTAAGTCTCCTAGCAGTCATGAAGGGCAGTCATATCTTTTATAGAAATGGCCTGGGTGTCACTGACCCACAGCAGCTGCATTCTGTATTTTAAACTTTGGGTCTGAACATCTCCACTGATTTAAGTGTATCAGAATCCAGAACTCTGTGCAGCAAATGAGTATCTGGAGGGCTTCTGGTTTTTTGGAGCCATAGCAGATATATGCAGGGCACTGTGGTGAATCAGAGCTCTGTGGTTCTTGTCGGCTTGATGATGCTCAGGGGCGGGTATGTGGACCTCTTTCGTCCTCCCACCTCCCTTGGTCCCCTCCTTGGTAGTGGTGAAGTGTGGAGTCTTGGGGGGATGTGGGATGCGTACAACATGCCCACAGCTTAGGAGTCTTGTGCTCATGCTTAGTCATGTCTGACTCTTTCTGACTCTCTGGACTGTAGCTCGCTAGTCTCTGTCCATGGGATTATCCCAGCAAGATACTGGAGTGGGTTGCCATGCACACCTCCAGGGGATCTTTTTGACCCAGGGATCGAATGTGTGTCTCCTGCATTGCAAGTGGATTCTTTACCCACTGAGCCATCAGGGAAGCCCCATAGCTTAAGAAAGATGGTTCTATCTGGATGGAGAACAGTTTCAATAGGAGCCGTAGTACATGTGCAGATTTTATATCCAGCTAAAGGAGCACTCTGGAGGGAAAGTAGACTAGGGGTCACCCGGTCAAGGGGCCAGATCACAACCACAGGGAAATCTCCCCCACGAACAGTGGATGAAAATGAGAAAGGGGGCATTTAGTTTAATACAAGGATGTCCTTTTCCATCGAGAGGTCTATAGGATGTTACGACACCCACCATTCTGGCTGTGCTAAAGAAGAGTCTGACTGCAGAGCCCAAACCTGAACAGCCAGGAGGATTAATTGGATGATCCCATATGTCATTTTCATTTATAATAATCCTGATCCAGGTAATAGGCAAATTATGTTAGACTCTGAACACAAAGGGAATAAGATCATGTTCTACTTAGTGATCCATCATGAATCTAATAGCTAAATTCAGTGTATACTGGGACTAAAACTTATCTCCATTACAGTTTAAAGAAAAGCTAAGACAGAGGCATCCAAAGTTTGTATTTATTTATTTATTGATAACACAGGGGCACAATTTAATGATTTTTTTTTACAAATCACGTGTCATAAACATTCAAATAATCCATCTTTTAAAAAGTATATTTACAACATTGAAAGTAATAAAGTGAAATATGAACACAAAGTTTTGTTATTTTTGTAGCTCATTTACTGGTGGAGGGAAAGGAAGAAGTATTTCTGTATTCTCACTGGATAAAGATCTGGATGCTGACTCTAGGCTTCTGTGCCCTCATCCTGACTCGAGTTTAGGAGCTGGGTTACTCAAAACGTACTGGGGTGCTCTGAGTTACTGGTTCCTGGCCGGAGTGGGGTTCAGTGGAGGTTGGGTGTCAGTATTATTTTAGGTACCCTCAGTTAGCTACACTCTGTGAGGCTGTGAAAAACACCAATGGCTCGGCAGGTAAAAGAATCATCCTGCAATGCAGGAAATACAGGAGACATGGGTTTGATCCCTGGGTCAGAAAGATCCCTTGGAGGAGGAAAAGGGAAACGCACTCTAGTATTCTTGCCTGAAAAATCCCACAGACAGAGGAGCCTGGCAGGCTGCAGTTCAAAGGTTTACAGAGTCAGAGCACAACTGAGCCACTAAGCAAGCAAGCTGTGAGGCTGAATGATGCGGCTGTCTACAACCCTGGTGAAACATAGATGTTCAGATCTGTGGTTTGTTTTTTTATTTACTCCAAATAACTTTGCATTCTGAGTTTACATTTAAACAAAACACAATTAGAGAACAGGCATGAATGACTGATCTGCATGAATCAGCTTCTTTCTACTGAACACATGTAAATCAAAAGTGACTTAATAGCTGACTTCAAATATATACAGAAAGTATGGAAAATGGAAATTCAATGGTATCTCAATTCATATTCACTGAAGGCAAGATGAGGATAAAGGAACTCAAATTGTAGCAGAAAGAAATTAGACATCAGGAAGGAAGCTTCCTAACTTTGGAGATATCTGATGGAAAAAAAAATGAAGCCAGTGTCTTTGATGGATCACTGTCTTAGCCCATGAATATTTATGGAGTGAATACATGCTACTAGGCAGGTGCTGGGCTTGGCACTGTAGATCCAGTCTGTAGAACAGACAGATCTGCATCTTGACCACACAGCCTTGAAGTCTAGTGGGGAAAACAGATATTAGGCTAAGACACAGCAGGTAATTATAAACTGTGACAATTACCATGAAGGGAAGTCCAAGGTACACAGCCTAGGGCCAGGAGGCAGAGGAAGACCTCTCCAAGGAGGTGAGGGTTGAGTTGAGGTCTGAAGGATGAATAGAAAGTAACAGGTGGATGGAGTAGGACATGAAGCTCTGGCGGGCTGAGCAAGCAGTCTGTGCAAGGACCAGGGGTCAGAGAAAGCTGTGGCTTCAGGGGGAAGCCACAGCTTCCTTCAGGGGAGAACAGTAAGGCCAGGGTAGCTGGAGCTCAGGATGGGGAGAGGAGTGTGGGGAGCCAGGACCCAACCAAGAAGTTTTTGAAGCAAGTTAAGGACCTTTATCCTTCTATAAAGAGCAATGGAATCATCAATGTTGTTTGTTTTTCCTTTGTTTTTATGTAAACTGAAGTATGACAATCTGTCTTAGTCCATTGGACCTGCTGTGAAGAATTACACAGACCGAGTGCCTTATAAACGGCATCAGTTCACTTCTCACAGTTCCTGAGGTTGGAATACTGAGCCCAGGGGGCCCAGCATGGTGGAATTCCAGTGAGGACTTGCTAACAGGTTGCAGATGAGATTGTTCTCCTCATGTCCTCACCTGGTGGGGAGCAAAGAATGGGGGGGTTTCCTTCGACTCTTACAGCAGTACTAATTCAACATGTGTGTAGAGTCCTTGGGACCTTGTTTGACCCTAATCACCCCTCAAGGGCCTCACCTCCTAATAGCATCACTTTGGGGGAATAGAGTTTTAACATACAATCTCGGGAGGGACACAGACATTTAGTCCACAGTCATGCCTACAGAAAAATGCCTGTACAGGTCAGCTTATTGATTTTCACAGGGCATACATTGCTCATGTAATCAGTACCCAGGTCAATACACAGAACATGATGAACACCACAGCACCTTCCCAGTCACTAGCATGCTCCCAAGGAAACCCTTTCCTAGCTGGTAATGCCATAGACTGACCTTGACCAATTCTGAACTTTTACACAAATGGAGGCATACTCCGTATTCTTGGTTTAGCTTCTCTTACTCAGCAGTATGAGATGCATCCACTGGCTGTTTGCAGCAGCAGCTTAGTATGTGACTATAACATGATTGATCAGTTCTGCTGTTGATGGACAGGCATTTGGGTTGTTTCCTGGGTTTGGCTCTCTAGAATAGTGCTACTGTGAAATACTTGGTGATTCTATTTCACTTTTCTATTGGCTGTTGTTCTAAGATTGGAACTTCTGAACTTAAGGTGTAACTCTTCCTTGACTTACGATGAGGTTGCTTCCCTATAAGCCCATTGTAAGTTGAAAATATTATAAGTTGAAAACACATTGAAATACGCCTGACCTACTCAACATCATGACCTTTAGCCCAGCCATCTTAAGCATGCTCAGAGCACTTCCATTAGCCTGCAGTTGGGCAAAGTCATCTGGCACGAGTCTGTCTTATAATAAAGTGCTGAATGTCTCATGTAATTGATTAAATGCTATACTGAAAGTGGAATGCAGAATGGTTGTCTTGGGTCTAGTGTGGTTGTAAGTGTATCACTTGTTTGCCTTTGTGATCTCAGATCTGACTGGAAGCTGCTGCTCACTGGCCAGCGTCACAGGGAGGGATCTAAACACACGTCACTAGCCTGGGAAAAGAGCACAATTCAAAAATCAAAGTAGGGTTTCTATGGAGTGTATATATGTTGTTGCAGTGTTGTAAAGCTGAAAAACCCAGCCGTCCTGTCTGGGGTTGTCTGTATGTATGTTAAACCGTAATGCTTCCTGACAAGCCGTTTTCTAAGGTGTCTGTTCTGACTTTCTCCCCCACCCGCAGTGTGTGAAAGTTCTCACAGGTTTTTCTGCAAACAGTGTTTTAATCAGACCTGTGTTTTTCAAAGACCATGTGGGCCACTAGGAGGAGAGTGGATTGCAGAGCACAGTACGCATGGAGGGACCTGGGGGCTGTCCTGGTGGGTCAAGGACGATGGGTGGGGATGCAGTGGGTGAAGCCAGGTGGGTAGAGAGAAGTGCACGGATGCAGGAGAGACTGGTGGGGCAATGCTGATTGCCCCAGGGGATGAGTTGGGGGTGAGAGTGGGAGAGGTGACAAGAAGGACCTCAGCACCTCTTACTGCCGTGTTCATTTCTTACTGCCATGGTGACCGGTTAGGTGGTGCTGTTTGTCTGAACTCTGCTGATGGGCCAGGCGTGGGCAGGTGTGGATCCTGATTCTAGTTTGGGCCTGTTGATTTGAGGGTCATCAGGGCTGTTCAAGTGGGGATCAAGGAGGCAGTGAGACAGAGGCGGCCGACTCAGGGGAGGGCAGGAGAGCGGGTGGGCCTGTGGTATTGATAATCACAGGAGCGCTGAGGGGAGGAGGTCCCCTGGGAGGAGAGCAGCCAGTCCAGTCCCATGACTTCTCAGTTTCAGAGCAGTTTTTCCTAATGTAACTTTTGAACACATTTTAAAGGAAAAAAATTATTTTATTTCAAGTTGAAGATCATTAGGCTACTGTATGTGTGTGTGGTGGGGACATGAGTGGGGAACGTGGGAAGTGTGTTTGTATTTGCTATAGGACAGCACGGGGCTGGGGGCAGAATGTCTTAATTTCTTGGGCGGTCTTGACAAAATACCACACGCTGGGGGTGCCATCCACAGGTTGTGTCCTCACAGTTGTAGAGGCTGGAAGCGCGAGATCTGGTATCGGGAGGGCTGGCTCCTCCCAAAGCCTTTCTCACTGGCTTGTCTGTCGGCTTCTCTCGGCGTCCTCACACGGTCCTCTGTCTGTGCCTGCCTGGGTCCCAGTCTTCTCTTCTTATGAGGACGTCAGTCAGTGGATCGGGGTCCAGCCTGGTAACTCTCTTTCCTCTTTCAGGACCCTGTCTCCTGGTAACCTCACACTCTGAGGTCCCAGGGCTTAAGGACCCCAGTGTGTCTTTCCCAGAGGAATCTGCTTTTCCCTATGCTACCCTCTCAGTCAGGGTCCTGCATTTGGACCAGAGCTCACCTACCCTTCACCCTGCACATTCCGGAAAACTCTAACTTATCCCTGCTTTGTGTCTCACTGGCAACCAAGCTAGGCAGTTAGAATTTCTAGAGGGAGCAGAAATTGTCTTATCATACAAGGCTTCCAAGCAACCAGAAAATTTGAAGCAAAGCCATAATAATCATGACCACAGACCTTTACTGTGTGCCTTTAACTTGTTTCACTTGTTTCTTTAACTTGTTTCTTTTCAAATTCACATCTAGCCCCTGCCCTCCACCTGCCCCCCTGACTCCGTGGAGGAGGTTGTTATTTCCCACTTCATAGAATTGATGAGCAACCTGTGATACGGGTCACATGCCTGGTCAGTAGAGATGAGGCATCTGCCCAGGCCTGCCTGCCGCCCCTCTTCATCCTGCTGCGGGCTCGGGCCATGAGGGACACACTAGGACCTGGCTCCTCTCAGGTTTTGAAAACAGTTTAGCTGGAAGGAACAGATGTTGGCACAGTGATTTTTAATAGTTACCTTTTGGGTGCTGCTGCTACTGCTGCTACTGAGTCACTTCAGTTGTGTCCGACTCTGTGCGACCCCAGAGACAGCATCCCACCAGGCTCCCTGATCGCTGGGATTCTCCAGGCAAGAACACTGGAGTGGGTTGCCATTTCCTTCTCCAGTGCATGAAAGTGAAAAGTGAAAGTGAAGTCTCTCAGTTGTGTCTGACTATTCGTGACCCCATGGACTGCAGCCCACCAGGCTCCTCCGTCCACGAGATTTTCCAGGCTGGAGTACTGGAGTGGGGTGCCATTGCCTTCTCTTTTGGGTGAATGTATTGTTTTTCCCAATTCAGGCTGATTTGCTTGCAGGGCTTGTAGTCAGGGCTCTGACAGCTATGGAAGAGATTATCTTTAATACTCCGCAAAACCATGAGAAATACCAGATAAAGAAGCACGTTTCACGGTGGCTCACGCTCCCCATCATCTCACACTGAGCAGTCTCCAGCATTCCCCACGTCTTGTCTCATCCATTCATGAAAAAGAGAGAAATAAACCTGACTGGAATTAGATTTGGAAATCTCTGGGAGAAAATGTGTTTTTGAGTTTTCCGTTCTACACCTCACAACAGTTTATTTCGTGCTGTTCTCATCTGTCTGCCTCACTTTCTTCTCACACAAATCCTTCAGGCGTCACTTGAATAAGCAAAGCATATTAAATAGGAAATGTCTTGTTTCTCATGTCCTGTCTTGCTGTGGTACCTGTGCCGTTTGTATATCATCTGTTGTCTGTACAATGAGGTGGCTTTGTGTTTCTGTTGAGAAGCTTCAATCACTGTCTCTCATCAGATTTGCCTCATGGAACCGAATGGTTGATGTGTATTTGAATGTGTCCTCGATAACATTAGGCCTATGAGTTAGCTCAGAGAAAAGATCCCTTATGCAGATGTGAATGTGGAATGGCTTAAAATGTATGGCCAGCCCACAATGTGTTCATCATTGTGCTTAATGTTAGGCCTGAAGAGATGCTTACAGCATTCAGGGTGCACAGCTGGGTACCTTCCTGTTTGTATCAGATATGCAGGAGAAGAGGGAGTGGGGTAAGAGGGAGAAAAGCAGGAGAGGGAGATGGAAACAGAGAACACAAGAGCAGAGTAAGGCAGTTCCTTTTCCCCGAGGCCTCTAGCATAGCACTGAAGACACACATTCAGCGTGCACAGCTGGGTACCTTCCTGTTTGTATCAGATATGCAGGAGAAGAGGGAGTGGGGTAAGAGGGAGAAAAGCAGGAGAGGGAGATGGAAACAGAGAACACAAGAGCAGAGTAAGGCAGTTCCTTTTCCCCGAGGCCTCTAGCATAGCACTGAAGACACGCAGGAAGCTGGGCAGTCAATATGTGGAGCAACAGACGCTACACAAACAGGTACCTGCCGCTGTCGCAGGCAGAAAGAGACACGCGAAGGGAGGACCGCAAATGTGACTCCAGACCCTACTCTAGGTGCATAAAATAGAGCAATGAGCAAAAATGCCCCGTCTGCCCTCGGGAAGCTCTTATCCTTGTAGGTACAGGGTAGTCGGACAGCCAGGTGGGGAGGGTGGGCCTGGAGCTGAGAAGAGCACAGGCTTTAGAGTGAGCGTTGAACAATCCAGTGGATATGGGGCAGTCAGAGGGAAGCTTCCCTGGTGGCTTGGATGGTAAAGAATATGCCTGCAATGCAGGAAACCCAGGTTTGATTCCTGGGTTGGGAAGATCCCCTGGAGAAGGGAATGGCTACTGACTGCAGTATTTTGGCCTGGAGAATCCCATGGGCAGAGGAGCCTGCCAAGCTATAGTCCATGAGGTCACGAACAGTCGTGACATGACTGAGCCACTTTCACTTTCAGAAGGAGGCAGGCAGGGTCAACACCAGGCCCCCAGGAAAGCATCTGGATACCAAGCCAGGGAGCAGAAACTGTCTTCTGAAGGCCATGAAGAGCCCTGCTGGTTTCTCTGAGGGTCCTGAGGTTGGACTTGGAGAGCTTGGCAGAGGTGTGCAGGGTGGAGAGGGCGGGGCTAAGGCAGAGCCCACTCAGGACCTTAGGAGGGGAAGGTACTTGTGGACACATACAGTGGGCCCAGGGGCAAGAGGACAACGATTCCATGATGGAGCAGTGCTGGGGAGCATAGAGGTGAGGATTCTGGAAGGACTTCTGGAATACTAGCTTTCCACTGGGTCATGATACCATCCACTGAAGGATGGGACGGATGCAAAGGGTCAGGTCTCAGAAATTGTGCTCATTTCGGATTTGGCCATCTCGCTTGTAAATTACGGAATTCCTCATGCTTCACCCAGGAGTGCATCAGAAGGATGAGGTCTTCTTACTGGCATTTGTGGAAAGTTGCTTCCTGAATGTATTATTCCTCAAAGATGTCACATGTCCTTGGTGTAGCAGGGACTGTTTGTTGGAGGGACTGTTAACACCTTCATGGTGGGGAAAGGAAACCAAGGCTGGTGCTGGTTAAAAAGCAGAGTGTGGGGACCCAGAGGATGCGCCTAGGTGAGCGACACTGGATCTAGTGCTTTTCTACTAAAAGCCCCCAGGTTTTTTCCAGGGCTGCCTGAACCCCCTGGATGGAAAGTTAGGTGATACCAGCTCCCACAACCATGGCAGGGGGTCAGCCAACTGAATGGCATCTCCTGGTGTCCTAGGGTGAGTTTCTGGTGTCTAGGGATCTAGGAAGGGTAGTGGGGTAGGGGCAAGTCTGGATTCCTGCCTCTCTGCGTCCACCATCCCAGCCACTTGGCCATTGCCCACCCATGTCTGGTGGATAAGTTCTCTCCTCTGAGATGTTTTTGCCTGTGAAAATGCCCTTGCCGTGGGTGAGAATGGCATTTTGTGTCTGACACGTATGTTGTTGATGTGTGATGCTATATGTTATCAGTTCTGTCCAGTTGCTCAGTTGTGTCCGACCCTTTGCATGAACTGCAGCATGCCAGGCCTCCCTGTCCATTACCAACTCCCAGAATTTACTCAGACTCATATCCATTGAGTTGGTGATTTCATCCAACCATCTCATCCTCTGTCATCCTCTTCTCCTCCTGCCTTGAATCTTTCCCAGCATCAGGGTCTTTTCAAATGTGTCAGTTCTTCGCATCAGGTGACCAAAGTATTGGAGTTTCAGCTTTAGCATCAGTCCTTCCAATGAATATTCAGGACTGATTTCCTTTAGGATGGACTGGCTGGATCTCCTTGCAGTCCAAGGAACTCTCGAGAGTCTTCTCCAACACCATAATTCAAAAGCATCAATTCTTTGGTGCTCAGCTTTCTTTATATACCAGCTCTCACATCCATACATGACTGAAAAAACCATAGCCTTCACTAGATGGATCTTTGTTGGCAAAGTAATATCTCTGCTTTTTAATATGCTGTCTAGGTTGGTCATAACATTTCTTCCAAGGAGCACTGTATGTTATGCTAATATAATAAATATAACACAAAACTTGGGGTGGGAATCTGCAATGTGTCTTTGTGTGATCCAGTTTTTTGGAAGGAATCAGTCCAGGATGGGAGAAAGAATGACTTAAGACGGGAATGTCTGACTTGGAGGGCTTCCCAGGTGATGCTAGTGGAAAAATCCCTGCCTGCCAAAGCAACAGACCTAAGTGATGTGTGTTTGATTCCTAGGCTGGAAGGTCCTCTGGAGGAGGGCATGGCAACCCACTCTAGTATTCTTGCCTGGAGAATCCCACAGAGGAGCCTGGTGGGCTACAGTCCATAGGGTGGCAAAGAGTTGGATGTGACTGAAGCGACTTAGTGTATGAGTTGGAGGGGCATAAGGGGAGGGTCCCCCCTCTTTCCATCCTCCTCCCTCTCTCTCCACCAGTATTATCTCCCACCTTCTGTGGTCTCTAAGGCTTGGGGCAGACCGGCTTTAGAAATTGTTATTAATAGATCACAGTGCTTATCTTCATGAAACAGAGAATTACAGACTCTTCAGTTGATGCCTGGTTAGCAGGCAAACAGTTGGACACCAGCTGTCTGTAAAAGGCATTTTTAATAAAACTTACCTCTGATTTAAAATAAAAATGCTGCCTCAGAGATTTTGGACTGCAACAGACGAGAAACTGACAGGTGGAATCTTTCATGCAAAACTTTTGCTGGGGCTAAAGGGAAATATCTGATAAGATTGCTTGCCCAGGGAGGAAGGAGTAATTGGGTTTTCTCTCTTGCCCCCTTGCATCTAGCCTGCTGTGATTAGGACAGGACCACAGAAGTTCTAAAAGCTGAATCATAGTTTATATTTTTAGCATTTCTGAACTATTGAGATATGATGGAGGGAAGGAGTGCAGTGGGGGAGTAAGTTCTTGCCCCACTTCTGTGATAATTATTGTCTGCGTGAAAGTGTGAGGTGAGATATTCAAACCTGATTTAGCTTGTCCACAGCAAACTGTCGGGGAACCAAAGCCTCAGCTGAAGACCACAGGCTGAAGTCTAGGAGTCCATCTTTCAAAACCTTAAGACAGTGACTTTTCCTACTCTGTTGTGTGGATGGTGTTACCAGATCAAATAAGTTTATGTGTCCGTCTTGTGGATATGCATTCTGTGAATGCATGAGCTTCTGAAGAATTTTCTCCCTAATCCTGCTTGTGGTGACAATGGAAGAGGAGGAGAGGGAGGAGGAGGAACTGGAGGAGGGCAGAAGGGGAGGAAGAGAGGGAGGGGGAGGGGGAAGAGGAAGGGGAGAGAGCTCTGGGAGCTTGCAGCTAAAATAAAGGAGCTGAGATTGTGACAGCATTATTCTCCCTCAGCTGTCATACTCCTTATAGTAATGAGAAATAACCTTATGGTGATTTTATTTATCAAACATTATTAGCAAGTCTCCCTCTTTATTGTTTTCTTATGGGATGTCTTCAAAACCCTTGGGTAGTTTCTGTGGGTTAAAAGTTCCAGGTAAGTTTGATCATTGAGGAAATAATTTTTTAAAGGAAAGATGTATCTGAGTCTTTAAGGAAAGAGCACACGCTTGAGGACAACCACAACGTTCATTTCTCTCCCTTCCTTCCTCTGGGCACTGAATGCCGTAACTGGATCAGTCTACTTGCCATCTTTATTTCCAGATGTGTGTCTTATGGAACGCGAGTAATATGGATTTCTCAAGTCTTCTAGCAATTTATTCCCCTTAGCTAAATTTTGAAAAATGATTTAAACCACCCAGTGCTTGGCTCTGAAAGGCAATAAAATGGGATGAAGGCATTGGACATGACTTGGAAACAAGCGAAACAGAATAGACCCGTCTTCTTTCTAATATAATTTTATTTTAAATGCAAGTTATTGCTCTGCTTTCCCCAATACCAGACAGCTGGTTCCTTCTTGAAGCAACTCGTGGAGACAGATGGACCAACCGTTCTCTCAAAGTCTTGGCTGCCTCTGTGGCGCCATTTTCCCAACCCGCTTGGTGCCCCAGCTTCTTCCCATGCCAACCTCCGTTCTCCTGGCACTAAGCAGTTGTCTAGAGTTGACAAAGTGAAACATAATAGACCCGTCTTCTTTCTAATATAATTTTATTTTAAATGCAAGTTATTGCTCTGCTTTCCCCAATACCAGACAGCTGGTTCCTTCTTGAAGCAACTCGTGGAGACAGATGGACCAACCGTTCTCTCAAAGTCTTGGCTGCTTCTGTGGCGCCATTTTCCCAACCCGCTTGGTGCCCCAGCTTCTTCCCATGCCAACCTCCGTTCTCCTGGCACTAAGCAGTTGTCTAGAGTTGACTTTTTATTTTCCATTTAACGTTGGGAAGATGAACATAAGGTGGCAGGGTGGATTATTGTGTTCATCGACAGATGGATTTGTTCTGTTTCCATAAGCATTCATTCCCTTTGTGGAGCGTCTGAGCCCCGGTACCTCCTTTAGAGTGCGTAGTCCTCCCCAGCTTTTCTCTCAAATTTGTATGTTGTGAGTTATGCCGTTAAATCGATGGGACCAGGTCATTGTCACCTGGCCATTAGTCCATTTTTCTGTGTTCTACTATACATACCTATTCCTGTTCTTTAAAGCATGGAATTATTTGTAAGTAATAATTCTAGAAACAAACCTAGCATTTATATTAATTACAGCTATCAAATTGGTATAAGAGAGGAAGGAAAATAAAGCAGGGATTGACAACTATTATCTGTGTCCTTTGAATTTTAGGACACTTTACCTTACTGCCTCACATCGATTTTCTGTCCAGAATCATTGCTTTATAGTTGGAGTATTTCTTTTATGAACAAGTAAACAAAATGCTGTACAATTATGAAAGTGAATAGACTCTAGCTACACATAGCAACATGGATAAGTTCCACATACATAATCTCAGTGAGAAAAACAAGTTCCAGAAAAATAGATGCAGTGCAACACCAATTATTTGGAAATATGCAAAACAACATTTTATTATGTTAAAGGATGCGTACACATGAAGGAAGAGCATAAACCCATGTGTGGGAACAATAAGCCCCTAAAACTGTCCCCTCTGGGGCAGGTAGTGAGGTGACGCCCACAGAAGAGGGGTTAGCACCGCCGATACGGACTTTCCGTCCCTCTGCCCCTGCACACCACACACACACGCTGCCCTCTGTGCAGTCCTGCCTCTTTTCTTTTTTCTTTGCATCTGCTGTTTTCCCCATGTAGGCAGTGCGTGCTAACCTACTTGGTCATGTCTGATTCTTTGCAACCTATAGACTGTAGCCCGCCAGGCCCCCCTGTCCTTAGAATTCTCCAGGCAAGAATACTGGAGTGGGAACCCATCCCCTTCTCCAGGAGATCTTCCCCACCCAGGGATTGAGTCTCCATTGGCAGGTGGGTTCTTTACCACTAGCGCCACCCGGCAAACATGTATAGACAATGGACTTTTTTCTTTTTAATTAAAGTATAGTTGACTTACAATGTTGTGTTAGTTTCTGTTGCTCAAGAAAAGTGAATCATATATATATATATAGATATAGATGAAACCTTCTCCACATTCTTTTCCATTGTGTTTTATTATATATATTGAATAGTTCTGTTTGCTACACAGTAGGTCCTTGTCGTTTATGTATTTTACATATAGCAGTTTGTATCTGTTAACCCCAAACTCCTAATGTACCCCACCCTCCTTCCCCCTTGGTAACTGTATGTTTGTCTTCTGTGTCTGTGAGTTTTTTTCTGTTCTGTAATAAGTTCGTTTATGTCATATTTTAGATTCCACATATGAGTGATATCATGTGGTATTTGTCTTTCTCTGTCTGACTTCACTTAGTATGATCATTTCCAAGTCCATCCATGGTGCTGCAAATCACATTATTTCATGTTTTATGGCTAATATTCCATACACACACACACACCCCATCTTCTTTTGGAGAAGGCAATGGCACCCCACTCCAGTACTCTTGCCTGGAAAATCCCATGGATGGAGGAGCCTGGTGGGCTGCAGTCCATGGGGGTCACTAAGGGTCGGACATGACTGAGCGAATTCACTTTCACTTTTCACTTTCATGCATTGGAGAAGGAAATGGCAACCCACTCCAATGTTCTTGCCTGGAGAATCCAAGGGACGGGGGAGCCTGGTGGGCTGGTGTCTCTGGGGTCGCACAGAGTTGGACACGACTGAGGCAACTTAGCAGCAGCAGCAGCATCTTTACCTGCTCATTTTTTGGTGGACATTTAGGTTGCTTTCATATCCTTGTTGTTGTTGTTTAGTCTCCAAGTCGTGTCCAGCTCTTTGTGACCTTGTGGACTGAAGCACTCCGGGCTTCCCTGTCGTTTACTACCTCCTAGAGCTTGCTTAAACTCATGTCCATTGGGTCAGTGCTTGGTTATTTTAAATAGTGCTGATGTGAACAGAGAGCTGCATGTGTCCTTTTGAATTATAATTTGACCTCATATATGCCCAGCAATTGGATTGCAGCATCATATGGTAGTTCTGTTTTTAGTTTCCTAAGGCACCTCCATACCGTTCTCCATAGTGGCTGCACCAAGTCACATGCCTGCAAACAGTATAGGAGGGTCCCTTTTCTCCACTCCAGTATTTATTGTTTGTAGACTTTTTAATGATGGCCATTCTGACTGGTGTGAGGTGATACCTCATTGGCTTTGATTATGAGAAATATTAACTGCTCCCTTTGAAAATTATTTTTTCAAAAGATTTTTAGAAGAGCGATGTTGCTCATATCGTGTGTAGTTCATAATTCAGGTTGTGCTCAAAAGACTGAAATCAGTTAATATTAAAGGGAGCTGTGGTTTGTTCCACATTTGTGGTTCTATTATTTGGGGAGATTTTGGAACTGTTGTTACAAGGAATTGTTTCTCCTAAACTCCAGAATTTGCTTAGAGAGTGTTTTTCTCCTTAATTTGCTAAAATTTGATTTCCTCTCATGGATTTTTCAGGGTGTGCCATAAGTTGTGTAGTTGCTCAATTGTACCAAACTTTACTATAAAGCATGCATATTTAACTCCCATGTATACGTGGGAGTGATCTCTGCTTTTGATGGCTCCAGTCTTGTGTAAGCAAAAAAGCATAGTGACTGATCAAACAGAGGGAAGGAAATCTCTTTTTCCTTCCCATGGGAACCATAGTAAAGTCCCA
>SJYC01017213.1:0-24868 GCA_006408675.1 Madoqua kirkii
TAAAAGTTAAACAGAGAAGGCACATCTGCTATATATTTTTTTTTATTTTTTCAATAACATCACAGAGTGTTTGGAATCCCTTTAAATAATGCTCTATGAGATTTCACTTATATAAGGTACCTACAGTTGGCAAATTCTTATAGACAAATGTGGAAGAAGGGTGCCAGGGCTGGGGGAGGGGGTATGGGGAGATAGTGTTTAATGGAGACAGAGTTTCCGTTTGGGATGATTAAAAATGCTTCAGAGATGGATGGTGGTGATGGCTGTACAACCATGTGAACATAACTTAGTCTTACTAAATCATACACTTGAAAATGGATAAAATGTTAAATTTTATGTTACGTGTGTTTGACCACAATTTAAAAACAGACACTGTATCCTGATAATTTCGACAGATTTCCCATTTACTGATAAACCTGAGCATGCGTTCTTTCTGGATATTGAATGCATTTTGATTCTTTTCCTTGGGGTGTCCTGTTCAGCATTTTAGATTGTCATGTTTCCCTCCCATGACAAAGAGGGAGAATCAGGTGTCCGTCTCTCACCATCTCTTTGACAGCAGCCCTGAAGCCTCACGGGACTGGAAGGTGGAGTTACTCACATGGAGTTATCTTTTCCTACTGCTTCCTTGCCCACTGGCTTGGCCTTGCCCTCCACTGTGTTAAAATATAATGTATTAAACAGAAAACTTGAGATAGAGAGCACAGGTCAGGAGACAACTGCCGCTGACAAGGGAGTTTGTTAGTTAATATCACGGATTTCAAGAGGAGAGGCAACCGTGCCATGGGGGCCACATGGGGAAGCTCTGGGGTTGATCGGGAGGCAGAGGGAGGGAAAAGGGTGAGAGCCTTTACTGTGGTCTCCTTGAGAAGAAGCAGGAGAGGCAGGGCCAGCGGGCTCGGACTTTGGATCATTTAAGGGCTCGGATGTAAGGGCTTCCCGGTTGTCTGACTCCTAGCCCCAGGTGGCTGGGCAGGGGTGAGGTGGGGAACTGAATGCCCCACAGAGGGTGTGCTCGGAGGTGTGGACTTTCTCGGCTGCTCAAAGGGGAACTGACCAGCCTTTAGCCAGGACGTCAAAACTGAGTCAAGATAATGTTTTTAAAAATTATGTTCCATCCACCAGGCCATCTCTTCCCAGTAGAAAGGCAGCGTTTCTGGGTGTCACAGCACCGCTCCGTGTGGACTCGCACATCCCTGTTTGAGCGGAGGCGGTAACCTGTGGCCGCCCCTTTCTCAAGGCTGACTGCCGCCCCAGCTCAAGAGAGAGGTGTTTCCCTGCACTGACTGACCCAGGGGGCTTGTTTGGCCCAATGCCGCGAATGTTTCAGGATAGGGGTTCCAAATACATCACACAAGGAGGTCCCTCACCTCAGAGCCTCTTCTGGGCTTAGCAGCTCTACGCAGAGAAAAAGCTTGACAGCAGAGTTACCCCTGGGAAAGGCCACCCAGAGGTGAAGGGTGTTCAGGCCTCAGGTGGGTGAGGTGGGCATGAGAAACCAGAAGCAGGTTTCTCAGGAGTAATGCCTTGTCCTCCATAACGACCCTTCAAGAGCACTGACTCCATGAGCACAGAACAGGAAATTCTCGACCCATTTATTCATTCAGGAATATCTCCATGAGAGGCAGCGTGTATGACGGTCAAAGGCATGGGGTGTGGCGTCCGAATGCCTGCCAGGGGCTCCCCTCGCTTATGGTCTGTGTCTCAGGTGAACTGCTGAACCACGCAGTGCCTAGGTATCCTGTGTGTAAAATAAAGATGACAATACGAAGCTCATAGGATTCTTGTAAGGACCAAAGGAGAACACACTGATAGGAAGATCAGAGCTGCACATGTTAAAGAGGATGGTGAGTATGGTACTTTACCATCTATGCTAGGTATTAAGACACGTGAGATGCGGTCTCCATTCTCATGGAGTCCACTGGGGGAAATGAATGTAAAAACAGGCAACTGGGGAACAATTGATGAGTTTTCTTATTTGGAGCATAAAGGAGGGGGGTCACCTCACTTTCTGGGGTTATCAGGGTAGACAAGTCACATATGAAAAAAGACACTTTATTTAAGTATTAATGGATATACAAACAGAGGGAAGACAATTCTCCAAGTAGGGAATAGACCGTGTAAATGACTGCGAAGCCTGGTCAGTGTTTTAGAATGTGGCATGCTCCAGAATTAAAAGCACAGCATGTGGCAGATTGGGGGAGGTTAACAGCAGGTCGTAAGTTTAGAGTGAAAACTCAAACCCAGATTCAAAAGAACTTGGGTCATATGTATGTGTGTGGCGGGTAAAATTCCATAGTCTTGAAAGCTTTACATGCTAAAAATTGATAAATGGAATCAGATAACATACATTCACTTCTGCCTGTCATCTTTTATTCAGCATAATATTTTTGAGGTTCATCCATGATTTGTGGGTATCAGTAGTTTACTCCTTTTTTAGTGCTGAGTTGTTTTCCTTTATATGAGTGTAAGTTATTTATTATTTTTCCTGCTAATGGACATTGAGGATTGTTTCTAGTTTTTTACTAATGTGCCTAAAGCTTCTATGGACATTATTATATACATCTTTCCTGTTTTCATTTTACTTGAGTAAATTTAAAAGTGTCGTTACTGGGTCATAGTGCAGGCACATGTTTAATCTAATCAGAAATGTCCAAAATTGTACCATTTTATATTTCTAGCAACATGGCTGAAGAGTTACAATTGTTCTGCATCATTACTAACATTAGATGTCATCTGTCCCTTTCATTTTAGCCATCCTAAATAGCTATTCATTCATGATTTATTGGTATTGAGCAATTTTTCCTGTGTTTATTAATCATTTATATCTATGTGTGTGTATACATATATTTGTGTGTGTGAAGTGCCTGTCTAAACCTTTTGCCCAGGGTTTTGTTGGATTTTCTGTTAACTGTTAACTTTGAAGGAAGTTATTTATGTATTTTGAAATCAAGTCTTTTGCCATGTATATTTATTCTAGCTATTTTCTCCTGCTCTGGAGACTTTCCTGTCCATTTCTTAATGGTGTCTTTTGATGACTCAAAATTTCTTTAAAAAAAATTTTTTTTTTTTTACTTTATTCTACGTTACAATACTGTATTGGTTTTGCCATACATTGACATGAATCAGCCACAGGTGTACACCATCTCCCAATGCCAAAGCCCCCACCCACCTCCCACCACATATCATCTTTCTGGATCATCCTGTGCACCAGCCCCAAGCATCCTATATCCTGTATTGAACATAGACTGGCGCTTCGTTTCTTACATGATAGTATACATGTTTCAATGCCATTCTCCCAAATCATCCCACCCTCTCCCCCTCCCTCAGAGGCCAAAAGTCCGTTCTATACCTCTGTGTCTCTTTTATTGTCTCACAATTTTGTTGAAATCTATTTTATACCTCTACCAGATTTCTATGAAATTTGTTTACTACCTCTATTATGTTACATTGATTGATTTTCACACAGTAAATAATGTTGCTTCCCACACAAACTCTACTTGGTCATGAAATATTATGCTTTTTACATATTGTTGGATTTGATTTGCTACTGTTTGATTAAGGATTCTTTGCCTATGTTTATGAGAGTAATTGGTTTATATTTAGATCAGGGTTATGCTGCCCTCATAAAATTGAGAAGTATTCCCTTCTGAAAGTTTGTGTAAAATTGGTATCTCCCCCCTTTTAAATATTTGATTATATCTAACAGTAAAGCTACCTGACTTTAGAATTATTTGAATAAGGCTCACGATTACAAATTCAACTTGTTTAAATAAATATAGAGTATTCAGGTTAAGTATTATAATTCTTGTCTTTCTTTGGGAGGGTGTAATTTGCATTCTTTGGGCTTCCCTGGTGGCTCAGTGGTAAAAATAAGTTTGATCCCTGAGTAAAGCAGATCCCCTGGAAAAGGAAATGACAACCTACTCCAGTGTTCTTGCCTGGGAAATCCCATGGACAGAGGAGCCTGGAAAAACTACAGCACAAAAGACTTGGATACAACTTAGTGACTAAACAGCAACAATTTGCACTCTTGAGAAAATTTTGTTTCATCTAATTATATTTATAATATATATATATATATACACACACATATGTATTATAAACACAAATCAATAAGACTTTCAAAATTACATTATTGTTCCTTTTTCTGGGATAAGCTGTTATTTTTAATACCATGCTGGATTTTTACTACTTTATCTTTGCATCCATATTGGTAAATTAAATTAAATACAGTGTTGTCTCTTCACACTCTTTTACCAGTCTTCGCACAAGGCTATATTAGGCTTGTAAAGTGACTAGACAAGTGTCCCTCGTGTTCTCTTCCTAGGTCTCCATCCATCTGGGCTGCTGCGGCACTCTGAGAGCTGGTCTCTACCCATTCCCTCATCTGACATATACTCCTGCTCCCAACACTATTTCCCACAGTGCAGTGATGCTTCTAAAATACACATCCCTTGATAGTAACTAAGAGTCTATTTGTTTCCTGGGGTTTCTCTATACAACATTAGCTGCATTGATGTCATGGGGCCAAAAGACCAGTACTGGATCACAACAGATTTTCTGTCACCATGTTCCCACTTCATGTGGTTTCAGTTGTGTCAATGATGGTATTAATAGCTGCTGCCCCACTGTCATTTTTCATGCAGTTACTTGTATGCTGTGATCTGGAGCCTGGTTAGATGGGGATATTCAGGAAATGGTCAGGGGTATGGCAGTGCAAACGCAGTGACCTGACATTCTCTGTATTTTCCCTGAATTTGGGGTCCAGAGCAGCCTGTTACAACAGGCGTATAGATAGTGTTTAAATAATTGGTACAAAAATCTGTCCAAAAAAGGTTGCCTCTTCATAGAGGTCTAGACAACCCTCCAAGATATACTGAGAACTAGTCCTTCTGGAGATGCAGGCAAGGTGCCATTTCTGAAACTTTTGGGAAAAAAATAGGTCAAATGCCACATTTTTTTTTTCCATTTTAGTCTATGCTTTTCACTGTTCTCCCTTCATCAGTAAATGGTGGGGTTCCTTAACCTACCTGATGCCCTTGTGGGAAGTGGGCTAATGCACCAAAAGGTAGTCATTCCAGTTTTATCAAGGAGGACATTGAGGCTCACACAGATTGTGTAAATGGCCCCCCAACACATGTGACCAAGCAAGGGTGCAAAATAGGCCCCAGGGCCAGACTCGATTCAGAGCTCAGCGCTGTGGTCTCTTCACCAGTGCCCTCACAGGATTGGCATGAGGAATTAAAGAAGCTGGCGCATAAAGTATGCACCAGTAAAATTGCCATCACTGGGGAGTGATGCCACATTTTTTTTTTCCATTTTAGTCTATGCTTTTCACTGTTCTCCCTTCATCAGTAAATGGTGGGGTTCCTTAACCTACCTGGTGCCCTTGTGGGAAGTGGGCTAATGCACCAAAAGGTAGTCATTCCAGTTTTATCAAGGAGGACATTGAGGCTCACACAGATTGTGTAAATGGCCCCCCAACACATGTGACCAAGCAAGGGTGCAAAATAGGCCCCAGGGCCAGACTCGATTCAGAGCTCAGCGCTGTGGTCTCTTCACCAGTGCCCTCACAGGATTGGCATGAGGAATTAAAGAAGCTGGCGCATAAAGTATGCACCAGTAAAATTGCCATCACTGGGGAGTGGAGCACTGTCTATAATTCATTCTAACAATTCAGTGGAAGATATTTTTGAGTACTGATGCGCGAGCCACCAGACCTTTTGTCAGGTTCTGTGGGTGAAAAGGTGATTGAAAAATGATCCCCAGCCTCACTGGCTGGTATGGATGAGACTTACACAGGATCAGGCATGTGACCCCACAGGGCTACACCGGCAGAGCAGCAGGAGCTGGGGCCAGGCAGTAGCAGGCGATTCATTTTGCCTGGCAGGGTTTTGCAAGACTTCAGAGAGGAAGTGGCAGTCGAGGTAAACGTTGGAGGAAGATTGAAATTTCATCAGATAGATGATGTGGGCAGGGCACTTGGAAGAGAGGGCAGGCGGGCTGCAGTCAGACCTTGGTGAACTGACTCGGGCAAGCTTCTGCTGGAATCACAGGGGGTCTTGGATTAATAGTCAGCCTTGCTGTCATTTCTTTGTTACTGTGTCTTTTCTTTGAAACGAATGGGGCTTTTTGATCTTTTATCCTTGTTTTTCTCCTTTCTGGGTTACAGTGGCATGTTGCTTTATTTTCCCCTGATAAATTGACTAGTCCAGATAGCATTTCAGTTATCATTTATGAAACAAGGCCAACATATTTCTTTCACACACACCACTGACCAAATTGTCTTTTTCTTTCCCTTTTTCCACAATGACCTTCAGCCTATTTTAAGATCTAAAGAACTCCTTTGCGGTGACATTTTGTGGTCATTTATTGTTGAGTCAACCGCCTTGGGCTGCTGTCAGGGCTAGACAGCAAAGTTACGTGGCTGATTTTGAACTGGTCTGCATGTGCTGGTAACATCCAGGCCCCGTGGTGCATTTAACACTGTGTTTATTTCACACCTGATCACGGCATATTCAGGAACAGAGAGCACTTTCTCTGTCAGTTTCGCCTTTAGGGTTAGCTTAAGCCAGGACTGTCTTAGCTTTTGCTTTAAAAAAAAAAAAATCAGAGAAAAATCTAGTTTCAAGTGGTGAATCACCAAAGTAGGATTTTAGAGGCTCATTCCTAGAGCAAGGAGGATGGAGAAGGTACTTCATTCAATATATACAAGCAAATATGTTTTGAATCTCATTACAAGAATATTTCTACTTCACAGGAAGTTGGAGATTTGGTTGTGGCCCGCAAGGAATGTAGACTCACAAAGAATTATATTAAAGTGTTAGATATTAATATTAGACAATATAGCAAGATGTAATTGAGTGAATTAAAGCAGTATAAACCGTACACAGAAGTGTGAGCTGAGAAAGAGCCAAGTCTGCATCCACTTGATCTAAGTCAGTCATGACTTTGACCTCCAGCAAACATTAAATAATAGTAATAATAAGATTTCATACAACTACACATAATTTTCCAATCACGTGCGTGTCTGTATACTTAGGGTCTTAAAACATAACAGATCTTAAAACAAAACAGTAACACACTAACTCTAAGAAGAAAGAGTTCACATTCTTGCTTTTCCATTGTTTCAGCGTTGAGGGGGAATGGCAGGCCGCTCAGGAGGACAGATGTCCAGAGGACAGCGGGTGCTTGCCAGGAGCAGCTGGGATCTGTGCTGGGCAGGGGAGTGAAGGGATGGAGATTTTGATTGAATGAAGATTTCCTTTAACTGAATTGCAAGGGAGGCAAAGAGGAGAACAGCCTGGACTTTTATCCCTTCACCATGGAAGTTTCTAGAGTCAATTGAAGACCTTAAAACTAAAATGGAATTTGGAAATTGATGTTGAAAGTCAGCAAGTAAAGTTGACAGTTTGTTGTTGTTTAGTCACTGTCACCTCCAGCTCTTTGTGACCTCATGGATGTAGCCTGCCAGGTTCCTCTATCCACGGATTTCCCAGGCAAGGAGTGGTTGCCATTTCAGTCTCCAAGGGATCTTCCTGACCCAGAAATCCAACCCACATCACCTGCATGGGCAGGCAGATTCTTCACCGCTGAGCCCTAGAGCTGAAAATAGTTGCTAACTACTTCCATCAATAAATAATTAGACCAGATGGGACAACCAGGCAACAGATAATACCAGAAAATTTCCAGAATACAGTGTGGTTTCCCTAATCTGTCAGTCACAAACTGATTATCCATCCTGAGAATTGTCATATTAGTTTCCAAGGCAGGAAAAGAGTAGAATTCTAACTTATGCTCCCTACTTAAATCTCTGGGGCAGTTGTTCTCAAACTATATAGTGTGTATCACATTCACCTGGTGGATATATTTAAAACAGAGTTTCTGATTCCCCAGATAGGGTGTGAGATGTGATATATATAAAAAATGGAATACTGCTCAGCCCAAAAAGAGTGAAATAATGCCACTTGCAGCAACATGTGTACACCTAGAGATGATCATAGTAAGTGAAGTTGTCAGACAGAGAAAGACAAATACCATATGATATCACTTACATATGGGCTCCAAATGCAAATGAACATATTTACAAAACAGAAACAAGCTCACATAGGGAACAGATCTATGGTTACCAAAGGGGAGAGAGGGTAGAGGAGGGATAAATTAGGAGTTTGGGATCAGCAGGTACAAACTACTATATATAAAATAGATTAACAACAAGAACCTACTGTATAGCACAAGGAACTATCTTCAATATCTGGTGATGCCCTGTGGTGTTGAAGAAGACTCTTGAGAGTTCCTTGGACAGCGAGGAGATCCAACCAGTCCATTCTAAAGGAGATCAGTCCTGGGTGTTCTTTGGAAGGAATGATGTTGAAGCTGAAACTCCAGTACTTTGGCCACCTCATGCAAGGAGTTGACTCATTAGAAAAGACTCTGATGCTGGGAGGGATTAGGGGCAGGAGGAAAAGGAGATGACAGGATGAGATGGTTGGATGGCATCACCAACTAAAGTAAAGTTGACAGTTTGTTGTTGTTTAGTCACTGTCACCTCCAGCTCTTTGTGACCTCATGGATGTAGCCTGCCAGGTTCCTCTATCCACGGATTTCCCAGGCAAGGAGTGGTTGCCATTTCAGTCTCCAAGGGATCTTCCTGACCCAGAAATCCAACCCACATCACCTGCATGGGCAGGCAGATTCTTCACCGCTGAGCCCTAGAGCTGAAAATAGTTGCTAACTACTTCCATCAATAAATAATTAGACCAGATGGGACAACCAGGCAACAGATAATACCAGAAAATTTCCAGAATACAGTGTGGTTTCCCTAATCTGTCAGTCACAAACTGATTATCCATCCTGAGAATTGTCATATTAGTTTCCAAGGCAGGAAAAGAGTAGAATTCTAACTTATGCTCCCTACTTAAATCTCTGGGGCAGTTGTTCTCAAACTATATAGTGTGTATCACATTCACCTGGTGGATATATTTAAAACAGAGTTTCTGATTCCCCAGATAGGGTGTGAGATGTGATATATATAAAAAATGGAATACTGCTCAGCCACAAAAAGAGTGAAATAATGCCACTTGCAGCAACATGTGTACACCTAGAGATGATCATAGTAAGTGAAGTTGTCAGACAGAGAAAGACAAATACCATATGATATCACTTACATATGGGCTCCAAATGCAAATGAACATATTTACAAAACAGAAACAAGCTCACATAGGGAACAGATCTATGGTTACCAAAGGGGAGAGAGGGTAGAGGAGGGATAAATTAGGAGTTTGGGATCAGCAGGTACCAACTACTATATATAAAATAGATTAACAACAAGAACCTACTGTATAGCACAAGGAACTATCTTCAATATCTGGTGATGCCCTGTGGTGTTGAAGAAGACTCTTGAGAGTTCCTTGGACAGCGAGGAGATCCAACCAGTCCATTCTAAAGGAGATCAGTCCTGGGTGTTCTTTGGAAGGAATGATGTTGAAGCTGAAACTCCAGTACTTTGGCCACCTCATGCAAGGAGTTGACTCATTAGAAAAGACTCTGATGCTGGGAGGGATTAGGGGCAGGAGGAAAAGGAGATGACAGGATGAGATGGTTGGATGGCATCACCAACTTGATGGACGTGAATCTAAGTGAACTCAGGAACTGGTGATGGACAGGAAGGCCTGGTGTGCTGCGATTCATGGGTTCACAAAGAGTCAGGCACGACTGTGCAACTGAACTGAACTGAATGCCCTGTGGGCTTCCCAGGTGGCTCAGTGGTAAAAAATCCACCTACCAATACAGGAGATGCAGATTCGATCCTTGGGTCAGTAAGATCCCCAGGAGAAAGAAATGGCAACCCACTCCAGTATTCTTACCTGGGAAATCCCATGAACAGAGGAGGCTGGTGGACTACAGTCCATGGGGTCACAAAGAGTCAAACACAACTTAGCAACTAAACAAAAACAACAATATTCTATAATGGAAAATTATCTGAAAATTATCTGTACATTATATGCATATATGTATAACTGAATCATTTTGATGTACACCTAAAACTAATACAACGTTGTAAATCAAACATCAATGAAGGGACTTCCCTGGTGATCCAGTGGATAAGACTCCACCCTTCCATTGCAGGGGGCTTGGGATCTGTGCTTGGTTGAGAGACTTGATCCTGCATCCTGTGCAATGTAGCCAAATAAAAGAATAAAGAAACAAACCTCCAAAGCTCAGTCATGTCCGATTCTTTGTGACCCCATGGCTGTAGCCTTCCAGGCTCCTCTGATATTTCCCAGGTAAGAATACTGGAGTGAGTTGCCATTTCCTGCACTAGGGTATCTTCCTGACCTAGGAATTAAACCTGGGTCTTCCACATTGCAGGCAGATTCTTTATCATCTGAGCCACCAGGGAAGCCCCAAGATATATATAAATCTGAGATATTTCTACCAAAACAGAAACCTGAACATAATCATGAGAAAATACTCAACAAACTCAAATGGGAGGAAATTCTATATAGTAACTGACCTGTAATCTTCCAGAGTGCCAAAATTATGGAGGTTAAGGGAAGATGAGAGGGCCATCCCATACTGAAGGAAGCTGAAGAGAGAGGAAAACTGCATTTAGTGTGGTTTATGAAGGGGCTGGCAGCCTACAATAGACGTATTGGCACATTTTAAAAAGTATCAATGAAACCTGAGAATTTGGTGGTAGTCTTTGGTGGTTTCTCCTGCTTAAGTAGGTTATGTACTTGTTTGTAGGAAATACGCACTGAAGTATTCTGGAATGAAGGGATATAGGGTCAACTCTCCAATATTTCAGAGGAAAAAAAATTTGCAGCTCTTCTGAAACTTGTGATTGTTTAAAGTAAATCCACTGAGGGCATGCATTTTGATCCATGAATCAGGGGAGACATACGCACAGTGCTTGATTGGGTTGTTCTTGAGGTTAGCACTCGACAACCACAAAATCCTCTCCCATGTCTTTAGAGGTCATGACATATTCCTGGTGCTTCCTGCAAGTGGGAGGTGGGGTGAGTCCAGGGGGAATATATGTCCGTCCTTGGGATAGCACAGTGTTGGGTGAAAATAAGAACAAAGCGAAAGAAGACAAAGGCTGACTGTAGCCCACCTGGTAGTTGTCAGAGCCTCGCTGCACTCTGTATTAGATGCTGTTGTTGTTTAGTTGCTAAGTCATGTCCAGCTCTTTGTGACCCAGTGGATGTAGCCTGCCAGGCTCCTCTGTCCATGGGATTCTCCAGGCAAGAATACTGGTGTGAATTGCCATTTCCTTCTTCCAGTTATCTTCCTTTGGCTCTTGCCACATCTCCTGCATTGCCTGCGGATTATTTACACTGAGCCATCAGGGAAGCCCAGTAGATGCTGTAGGTTGTCTAAATCTGCTCAGGTTAGATGGTTCCTTGACTGTGCTTCTGGGCAGATACTGTATGCGTGTTTGTTGACTCTCTTCTAAGGCAAAACATGAGCAGCATACGTAATTTCTATTTGTATTTGTCTATTCTGTCTATTTGTGTTTGTACCCAGTGGGTTTTTATACACAAATAGAAGGAAGCTTTGTGCCTAGTGCATTTGTTTTTATTTCCTTCCAGTCAATCCTATGAGTGAATAACTGCATTCAAACATTTTGTCAGGATATAATTTTTTAAGCTGAAGAGTCTTGTCTTTTATTTCTGCGCTTTGTCCCTCTCCAGGGGGACATCCATAATCCCATGTCGGCCTGCAAGCTCACCCCCTCTGGCTGGTGGGCCCCAGTTTTATCTCTTGTTAAGGCTGTCATTTGATGGCTAATGCTTATTAATGCTTCACTCTAGGATAGAAAAGAAATTGGCCTTTTCAGCACTAAAGGCTTCACATGATAAGGCTCTTGGTTAGCTTCTCCTGCCAGCTTCAGGCAGAGGCCTCTTCTAGAAGGCTGTACTTCTTTCCTTTCCTCTCTGCTTGAGGCAGGGCAAGGCTGAGCCTAGTGGGGGGTGCACAGAGGCACCAGTACATAGAATTCAACTCTCAGGGTTGTGCACGGGCAGGGTGAGTGCCTTCTTAAATGTACTGTAGGGCCAGGGGAAGCTAGCAGTAAAACACCCACCTGCCAGTGCAGGAGATGTAAGAGATGCAGGTTCGATCCCTGGGTCAGGAAGGTTGCCTGTAGGAGGGCATGGCAACTCATGTTAGTATTCTTGCCTGGAGAATCCCATGGACATAGGAGCCTGACGGGATACAGTCCATAGGGTCGCACAGAGTTGGAGACGACTGAAGTGGCTTAGTATGCACACAGGCACCTCACTGCCTTGTCTTGATCCTGGCCATGCAGCCCGGCTCATGACCATCTGGGTTCATCTTCATTTTGTCAGGAAGCAACCAGCAGCGGACTTCCTTGGTGGTTAAGAATCCACCTTCCAATGCAGGAGACTCAGGTTCGATCCCTGATCTGGTAACTAAGATCCCATATGCCCTGGGGCTACTGAGCCCATTCGCCACAACAGAAAATATCCTACTATGTTGCAACAAAGATCCCCCGTACCGCAGTGAAGACCCAGAATAGCCCCCGACCCATATTTTAAAAAGAAGCATCCAGCAGATGCCAGTGCTCTGAATTTTCCCCGCCGTGCTTTCTGATGTCACAGCTTCTCTTGGCAAGTCGCATTTCCAGGGTACAGTGGATGACAGTGTCATCACGTTTTCCCCATCACACAAGATACCAGATTTCCATCCACGTGCTCAAAGCTCTGTCTTCTCTCTTTGGCCAAGTTCTCACTTTGGTTCTGTTTCTCGTAGCATCCTACTTGCAGGTAACAAATTCTGTATCAGTGAGGAATCAGTTACAGAAGCCTCCATATAGTGCTGATGAGGATTTTCTTTTGAAAATTTTCTTTTCTCTTGTAATGAGAACCCTGGAAGCAGGCGGCCTAAGGTTGGCATGATGACTTCCTGAGACCTAGGATCCTTCTGTCTTTCCACTGAGCTGTCCCTACTGTTGCTTATCCCTCATGTTCACAGTATGACTGTCTCTTCTCCAGCATTACATCTGCATTCCAGGCAGAGAGCAGACAAGGGGCCAAAGGTGCATGCCAGAGGAGTCTCCTTCTCTAATAAGTAGATTTCTCACAAGCCCAGCCTATAGCTCATGCTTCCATTCCGCTGTGTCCTTCAGGAACCCTAACTGCAAGAGAAGCTGAAATGTAGTTTTTGCTGTTTTTTTATTTTGTTTTGCTTTAGTTTACATACTGTTAGCTAAGCATATTGCCATCCGCAGTAAGAGTTTGGTTATGATGAGGGGAATAGCTATTGGGTAGAAAACTGGGAGTTTTATCACAGTTCTTCTTGGCTCCTTTTGCAAACATGTCAATTCACGAGACAGGGAGAATAGCTGTCAAAGTGGCCTTTGGCAGGCTCCACCTTGCAGCCCTGCCTTATCATCCCTACCACAGAAAGGAAGCCTTTTCTTTTGCTTCCTGTATGTCAGTCTCGGGGAGGACTCTCTCTCCTTGTGGGTGACATGTCCATCCCTGTGGTCCTGGGAACATGAGCCACGTTTGTCATCTGCCTTACACGTGGGGAGGGGTGGCTTCCCTGAGGATGGGACAGTGACAGAGGAAAACAGGTGACTGTGGGTGCAGACACTGCTGTCCTGAATTTAGAAAGATCTGATTAGTTAATATATATTAACAAAGACAAAAAGAGAGGCCTGTCTAGGTGGAAAGGAAATTATATTTGAGGCAGAAAATGTACAGGGGGACCTGGGTGGCAGGAATCTGTACTTGCCCCTCTCACCAGCCCATGGGTGTTTTCTCTGAGAGGGTTGGACTGTATCATTGCAAACAGCCTGGGACACATCAGCAGCAACATTTACACGGTTATAAAGAAAAACAGTTCTTCACGGAACAACTTAGAATCTCAGCAGCCATAGGAAGTTTTACGTATCATTCCTGGCCACACATCTGGACAAAACTCTGATTCAAAAAAGATACATGCACCCCAATGCTCACTGTAGCGCTACTTAGAATAGCCAAGACATGGCAACAACCTAAATGTCTATCAACAGACAAATGGATATCAACAGACAAATGGATAAAGAAGATGTGTGTATACACACACACACACAGACACACACAGACACTGGATGTATATATATTTCAGTCCATATTTCAGTCACTCAGTCACGTCTGACTCTTTGTGACCTCATGGACTGCAGCACGCAAGGCTTCCCTGTCCATCACCAACTCCTGGAGCTTGCTCAAACTCATGTCTATTGAGTCGGTGATGCCAACCATCTCATCCTCTGTCTCCTTCTCTTCCCACCTTCAGTCTTTCCCAGCAGCAGGATCTTTTCTAAGGAGTCAGTTCTTTGCATCAGGTGGTCCAAGTATTGGAGATTCAGCTTCAGCATCAGTCCTTCCAATGAACACCCAGGACTGATCTCCTTTAGGATGGACTGGTTGGATCTCCTTGCAGTCCCAGGGACTCTCAAGAGTCTTCTCCAACACCACAGTTCAAAAGCATCAATTCTTCAGTGCTCAGCTTTCTTGATAGTGCAGCTCTCACATCCATACATGGTCACTGGAAAAACCATACCTTGACTAGAGGGATCTTTGTCAGCAAAGTCTCTGCTTTTTGATATGCTGTCTAGGTTTGTCATAGCTTTTCTTCCAAGGAGCAAGTGTCTTTTAATTTCATGGCTGCAGTCACCGTCTGCAGTGATTTTGGAGCCCAAGAAAATAAAGTCTGACACTGTTTCCATTGTTTCCCCATCTATTTCCCATGAAGTGATGGGATTGGATGCATGTGTGTGTATATATATGTATATATAAACATTATATATATGTATGAATACTGTATATTTATAATGGAATATTAGTCATGGAAAAGAATGAGATGATGCCATTTGCAATGTGGACCTAGACATTATCACGCTGTGTGAGGTAAGACAGAGAAAGATAAATACTGCATGATATCACTTACGTGTGAATCTACAGCATGACATGAACGTGTCTGCAACAGAGAAACAGACCCGCGGACAGAGAGAGCAGGCTTTGGTTGTGGAAGAGGGAATCGGGGAGGGAAGGATTGGGAGTTTGGGATTAGATGCAAATTATTATGTATAATATTGATAAAACACAAGGTCCTACTATGTAGCACAGGGAACCATATTTAATAACCTGTGATAAACCACATAGGAAAAGACTATGAAGAAGAATGTATATGTATGTGTAACTGAGTCACTTTAATGTACAGCAAAAATTAACACAGCATTGTAAATCAACTATACTTCAGTAAAACTAAAAAATAAGGAAGTTCCACTAATTTTTAGCTGAGATAGAAAAGAGTAGAAAAAGTTTTCATATGGAAGTCACCTAACTGAATTCTCTAAGGAGGCATCATAACATCAGATCATGTAGGTCAAAATTTCTTAGAAGGATTCTGAGTTCTTAGATCTCAAATCTGCGATTTCTCCTGCATAGGATTTGCACGCCACAGCATGCCCACTGTGACCAGAGGCACAGTTCATTTGACCGGAGACCTCTTATTTGATGATACATTTTTCTTTTCTTTGAACATCCACAGTCTTAACCTGTGGCCCCCAAAGCTGCCAGAGCTATATTTAACCCACTGCTCCTGTTAATGATGCAAATATCGTGGACAATGGATTTATTTTCCTTGAGAAGATGAATTCAGTTTGGCTCTAGTGGCCGAGCATTGTCAGACAAGTTGATTACCTGGAGACACCTAGCAGGTGAGGCGGGCACTGTGTACTGGCTTTCTGCAAGAGTCATAAACCGCATCTTGTCCAGATTTGCCTTTTTATATGGATTCCATGTGGCAGAAGTGCCTTTTCTCAGTGACCAGTTGGATCATCCACACTCTTTAGGGATGTGACATGGAAATGGAAAAGCTGTAGGGAATCATCATAATGTTAAAATGCAAATACTTTGTCATTTAATCATTAAGAACAAAGATTTTTAAAACTCCCAGTGTTGGAAACATCAGGGTTTACAAGATCCTTGCACATAATGGAAGCTACCTCTCTCAAATATGCTTAATAAAGGATCATCCCATCTTTTTCCCTGCAGCTTTACTGGACAGATCTAATTGTTTGAAAGGCTTCTGCTTCACTGAGAAGAAATCAAATTTGAGAGGAAGTGTAATTCATTCTCACTGAATGAATGCATCTCACTTTCTATAAAGAAAATACAGGTGTGTGTTGATGCCTGATGCCTTGATGATACAAATTACAGTAGTCTGGGAAGTGTGTTAAGGCTTCCAAGATGCTTTATGTAATACTGTGGGCTCCAAATAAGATACTGTATTGTTAAGAATCACATAGACAGGCATTTTTATAATGAGGAAAATTCAGGTTAAGAGCTCTGTTGGCTTTCCTGAGGTTTCGCAGGAATGAACTTGTTTTTCCTCTCCCTCCTCCTGTGTCTTTCTCCTCTGGATGCTACAAGCTAGAGGAAACCAGGATGGGTCAGCAGTCAGGGTGGAGAGAGCACAGTGGCTGGCCCTAGAGAGATGAGCTACTTGGAAGGAACAATTTTCCTCTATTCTTCTAGGTTCCTCTGTTCTTCTGGCTGGCTTAATACTTAAATCGACAAATTATTTGCATACGTACAAGGGCTCCATAAGAAATATGAGGATAGTCAGGCAAGTGAGACTTACATGCTGTTCTGAGCTAAGGGGAAGAGGGGTGGTCAGGGACCTCAGAGCAGGGAAGTCAGTTCATGAAAAGCATCTGTTTGAGACAAGAGGACACAGAGAAGTTTTAACAAACAGGCTTTGCTAGGTTCTTCCCTGTATGCACACCTAGTTCACACTACTAGGATGTGAATGTTCCCTTCCTGGACACACCCACTACCAAATTCTCATGATGACCTAGGGTTAATATTATGTATACTAGTTATTGGATTTCCCCAGTGGCTCAGATGGTGAAGAATCTGCCTGAAATCCAGGAGACCTGGGTTGGGAAGATTCCCACTCCAATATTCTTGCCTGGAGAATCCCCATGGACAGAGGAGCCTGGTTGGCTACAGTCCATGGGGTCACAAAGAGTCAGACATGACTGAATGACTAAGCATAACACACACTAATTATTAGAGGCTTCACTGGTGGCTCAGATGGTAAAGAATCTGCATGCAATGCCGGAGACCAGGGTTCAGTCTCTGTGTCAGGAAAATCCCCTGGAGAAGGAAATGGCAACCTGAGCCTGGTAAGCTTACAGTCCATGGGGTCACAAAGAGTTGGACAGGACTGAGTGACTAACATGTGCACACAAACACATACTAATTATCAGTTAAGTAATATTCTTTGATTGTTTATATGATCACACTTTATTTCTAAGACCGTTTACATACTCAGCGTGGTGGTCAGAAGCAGCAAGCTGATTATCTTCATTTTGTGATTAAAGCTGCAATTCCGAGAGGCTGCACTATCTGTGTTTGTGAACAGCAAAAATTAGAGTTGGAAGTACAACATCTGACTCCAGCTTCATGGCTTTGTCCACATGTCGTGGTCTGTGGAGTGCAGCGTGGTGAGACCCATCACTGAGGGCCAAGGGGCTGCTGTGCTTTGAGTTGGGATCACCTTTGTGACCTTCCATGTTTCTGCTTTCCTCTCATCCAGGCTATGAGCTATATTTGTGAGAGAGATGTTCCTGTATGTTTCACCTCTTTGCTGTTTTGTTTATTTTCACCTCATGGGATCTCTAAAATTAGAAAACCAAGACCATTTAGAACTCTTAAGTGTGGTAAGGAGGACAGACTGGGCTGAGGGTAGACTGTACACAAAGTTCACAAATGCAGTGACCTCCTTGTAGACTCCTGGGTGACTATTCAGATTTTTTAAATTATTTTTTTATTTTTGTAAATTAATTTATTTTAGTTGGAGACGAATTAATTTACAGTATTGTAGTGATTTGGCCATAAATTGACATGAATTGGCCACAGGTGTACATGTGTTCCCCAACCTGAACCCCCCTCCCACCTCCCTCCCCATCCCATCCCTCTGGGTCGTCCCAGTGCACCAGCCCTGAGCACCGTCTCATGCGTCGAACCTGGACTGGCAATCTGTTTCACATATGGTAATATACATGTTTCGATGCTATTCTCTCGTCATCCCACTCTCAATTTGATGCCTGGTTCTGGGTTGTGTCCCAGCTGTGGAGTTTGTTGCGTTGTGTTCCAATAAAGCAAAGGATTCCCGGGTGGCTTGGTGGTAAAGAGTCTGCCTGCCAATGCAGGAGACACAGGAGACGCGGGTTCAAACCCTGGGTTGGGAAGAACCCGTGGAGAAGGAAATGGCAACATGTTCCAGTGTCCATGCCTGGAAAATCCCATGGACAGAGGAGGCTACAGTCCATGGGGTCGCAAAGAGTTGGACACAACTGAGCATGCACGCAGGCAAGTGTGGTCATAGCCCTCACCCTGCCTGTGCACGCTCGTGTGTTACATGTGTGACTGTAGGTAACTGGTGCAGAGCAGTTATTTGGTAGCAGAATATTTGTAAAATCCAAGGATGGTTTTAAAGTCTGCATTTTACCTGCAGTTATCCTGTAGGACCACTGGTTAGGAGAATATATCTGTCTTGTTCTGAGGGTTCCTGGATATTTTTTAAGCATCTTTGAATGCTTACAAGGGTTATGAGACCCTAGGCCAGCAGGAAGGAAGAGACAGTTGGGGAAGGAAGACAGAAGTTGGGAGCAGCCAGTGGAAATGAATGCAGATTTCCATACCCGGAGGCATTGTGCACAGTGCCTGCCTCCAAGACCTGAAAAGCAGCTGTCCCATTGTGACCTAATTCTGGCTATAGATTTCCTTTCTTATTTACATGTTTTCTACATTCCATTCTCTATAGAGTTTTTTCCTTCCTCAGCTTTGTATGCATGCTCAGTTACTAAGTCATATCTGACTCTTGGCGGCCCGTGGACTGTAACCCACCAGGCTCCTCTGTCCATGGAATTTTCCAGGCAAGAATGCTGGAGACATTTCCTCCTCTAGGGCATCTTCCCCACCCACATACTGAACCTGAGTCTCTTGCTTCTATTGCATTGGCAGGCGGGTTCTTTACCACTGGTGCCGCCTAGGAAGCCCATGAAAGTGAGTGAAGTGAAGTCGCTCAGTCGTGTCCAACTCTATTTATTGAACCGGCGCGCCGGGGTTCAGTCACCTCCGAGGAGGAACGAACCTCGAGCCCCGGTTGAGAAGAATTTTTATACAGAAAAATCACAAGCAGGCGGGAATAGGGTTAGGACAATATGATTGGCGCACAGGTTTTTATCTTTTACAGGGATTGGCTCATTTGTTTATCATCAGGTCCAAACGGCTCGCTAGACTGCATCTTGACAATTAGTTATTACCTGGGAATTAACTTTCTGGAAAGTTTCTGAAGGAAAAGCAAACTCCCTGGGGGTCTAGTGAAGGCCGGAGGGCCATAAATTCCTGTGGAGCCCGGAGAGCCATAAAACAATAGATAAGGACCTGCCTTCCTGCTGGCGCCTGAAGGCCGCATTCCAGGAGATAGGGTGCACCTCCCCCCGGAAAGCCCCTTAGAGAGCCTAATGGCCATATGGGATAAGGGCCTGATTTTTAAGGTTTAGCAGAGAGTTTTAGGGAAAATTTAACTCTAAGGGGCAGGCTATTTTCCATGAGGTATGGCCTGCCTCTGGGGTTTTAAGAGGACAAAGAAAACTTTTTAAAATTTAACTTTTTCCCTTCAGTATTATCATTGATTAACAGTGAAAAATGTGCTTCAAACTTTGCTGTGCTTGTTCTCAAGTTCTTAGTGGATTTTCTTTTCTTCTATGCTTAAAAGGTTTAGGGAGTGAATGAGAGGTCACATGGGAACAGCTAAGCTTCTCCTTGGCATACAGACTTGCCGCTGAAGTGTTTTTGTCCCAGTGGCCAAAGTGTGTGTCTTTCTGGATACTGCATGGAAATCTGCTGTGGGGCTTGGGGTTAAATCCATCCTTAGGCAGTCTCCTAAGTTTATTTTTGTGGCTGAAGTGCTTTACCAGACATGTTACCACTGAGATTGGACAGAAAGATCTTTTTTTATATATATATAAATTCTTAATTTTTATTGGAAGGAGTCAAAACGAATTCTGTTAGGGTGTCTATTTTTTGGCTATGAGTAATAGCTATCATGGTCTCTGACAAACAGAATTTTGTATCTAAAAATAATGTACAGAGTGTTTAAAACTAGTTTTTAGATGTGCCTTGATACAACTAGGATTTGTGCACTTTCATTTTCCTGTGGGAACCTATTGTTGTGATCAGTGGTAAAGTTTATATTCCCAGGTCCCGGACAGAATCTCCTGAGGGTTTCCCTGCATCCCTCTAGGGCAGGGATTCGTAGCCTCGGCACTCTTATATTTCAGACCAGATAACTCTGGTTACAGAGGCTCTCCAAGGAGTGCATTGAAGATGGGTAGCGGCCTCTGCGTATTAGATGCCCGTAGCACCTTGTCCTCAGTTGTGACAATCAAAAATGTCTCCAGACTGTGCCGATGTCCCTGGGGCTTGGGGCTACCAGAATTAGCAAATAAAAACTTGGGACACCCAGTTAAATTTGAATTTCAGATAAACTGTAAACATTTTTTATTGTGGCTACATATACATAACATAAAAATGACCATTTAAACCATTGAAGTGTGAAGTTCAGGGGCATTAAGTTCATTTCCTTGTTGTGCAGCCATCACCACTGGCCGTCTCCAGAACTCTCTCCGTCATCCCAAGCTGAAATTCTGTCCCCATTAAACTGTCCCAGGCAGCCATTGTTCTACTTTCTGTGTGAATTTGACTAGTCTAGGTTCCTCATAGAAGTGGAAATGTATGATATTTGTCCTTTTGCATTTGGTTTATTTTCCTTAGCATAATATCCTCCCAGCTTCATTGATGTTGTAGCATCCAACCAAATTTCCTTTCTTTTTTGAGTCTGGATAATATTCCGAGTTATGACTATAGCACCGTTTGTTTATCCATCCATCTGTTGATGGACATTTGAGTTGTTTCCACATTTCTGCTGTTGTGAATAGTGCTGCTCTGAACATTACTGCTCCTGAATGGTTTATTAGTAAAATGTGTCACATGCAGTTTCAGAATATACTTATATTTTTGAAAGATGCACTGTTAATCCGCTACTCAAATTAACTGGCCATCCTGTATTCACTTTTGTCAGGTAATCCTACTGAGTGGAGAACCCTGGCGAGAGTCCCTTCCTTGGGCCCAGATTTGGGGCTGTATGGACAGCTGTGATCCCTGTGATTGTCATAGATTCAGTTCAGTTCGGTCGCTCAGTCATGTCCGACTCTTTGTGACAGCATGAATCGAAGCACCCCAGGCCTCCCTGTCTATCACCAACTCCTGGAGTTCACTCAGACTCACGTCCATTGAGTCAGTGATGCCATCCAGCCATCTCATCCTCTGTCGTCCCCTTCTCCTCCTGCCTCCAATCCCTCCCAGCATCAGGGTCTTTTCCAATGAGTCAACTCTCCGCATGAGGTGGCCAAAGTACTGGAGTTTCAGCTGCAGCATCATTCCCTCCAGAGAAATCCCAGGGCTGATCTCCTTCAGCATGGACTGGTTGGATCTCCTTGCAGTCCAAGGGACTCTCAAGAGTCTTCTCCAACACCACAGTTCAAAAGCATCAATTCTTCAGCACTCAGCCTTCTTCACAGTCCAACTCTCAAATCCATACATGACCACTGGAAAAACCATAGCCTTGACTAGACGGACCTTAGTCGGCAAAGTAATGTCTCTGCTTTTGAATATGCTATCTAGGTTGGTCATAGCTTTCCTTCCAAGGAATAAGTGTCTTTTAATTTCATAGCTGCAATCACTACCTGCAGTGATTTTGGAGCCCCCCAAAATAAAGTCTGACCCTGTTTCCACTGTTTCCCCATCTATTTGCCATGAAGTGATGGGACCAAATGCCATGATCTTAGTTTTCTGAATGTTGAGCTTTAAGCCAACTCATTCACTCTCCTCTTTCACTTTGATCAAAAGGCTTTTTAGTTCTTCTTCACTTTCTGCCGTAAGGGTGGTGTCATGTGCATACTTTCAGGTAAAATCTGGGATATTCCCCAGCACAGCTAAGTGCATGCAGAACAGTGTGAACACTATTAAACATCTTAAACCTCACGAGTCCACAGCCATTTGCTCTCAATTTGGGAGAGGTGATGGAGGTGTTGACCTACTGTTTTGCTCTAATTTTTATCCACAGTGGTTCTGGCAAAGTAGTGTTCATTAAGGACTTCCCAGGTGGTGCTAGTGGTAAAGAACCCACCTGTCAATGCAGGAGACACAGAAGACACAGGTTAGATCCCTCGGTCGGGAAGATCCTCTGGAAGAAGGCATGGTAATCCACTCGAGTGTTCTTGCCTGGAGAATCCCATGGACAGAGGGACCTGGTGGGCTACAGTCCACAGGGTCAGAAGAGTAGAATATGACTAAAGTGACTTAGCATGCACCAAGGTGCTTATAGAAAAAATAGTATCACAATTGGATTTTTCCAAAAGTCAATTTAATTACAAGCTGAGATCTTCACTGGCTACTCATCTCCATTTCAGATAATTTTCCTTTTCCCATTTTGCTTTTTCTACCACCCAGAGAAGCCACTTAATGGATTATTTCTATGTGATTGAGGACAGTCATGTGTGACCACCTAGAACTTTGCCTCTGAGGCACAGGGACTTGGGTGAATCCTGTCTCTGCATCCCCAGCTTCAGTTTTCTCATTAGGATAAAAATAATGATGGGAATGATGTCCTTAGTGAGGTCCCCAGGAGGATAGAGGAGAACGTAAGGGTGGTGTCATGTGCATACTTTCAGGTAAAATCTGGGATATTCCCCAGCACAGCTAAGTGCATGCAGAACAGTGTGAACACTATTAAACATCTTAAACCTCACGAGTCCACAGCCATTTGCTCTCAATTTGGGAGAGGTGATGGAGGTGTTGACCTACTGTTTTGCTCTAATTTTTATCCACAGTGGTTCTGGCAAAGTAGTGTTCATTAAGGACTTCCCAGGTGGTGCTAGTGGTAAAGAACCCACCTGTCAATGCAGGAGACACAGAAGACACAGGTTAGATCCCTCGGTCAGGAAGATCCTCTGGAAGAAGGCATGGTAATCCACTCGAGTGTTCTTGCCTGGAGAATCCCATGGACAGAGGGACCTGGTGGGCTACAGTCCACAGGGTCAGAAGAGTAGAATATGACTAAAGTGACTTAGCATGCACCAAGGTGCTTATAGAAAAAATAGTATCACAATTGGATTTTTCCAAAAGTCAATTTAATTACAAGCTGAGATCTTCACTGGCTACTCATCTCCATTTCAGATAATTTTCCTTTTCCCATTTTGCTTTTTCTACCACCCAGAGAAGCCACTTAATGGATTATTTCTATGTGATTGAGGACAGTCATGTGTGACCACCTAGAACTTTGCCTCTGAGGCACAGGGACTTGGGTGAATCCTGTCTCTGCATCCCCAGCTTCAGTTTTCTCATTAGGATAAAAATAACGATGGGAATGATGTCCTTAGTGAGGTCCCCAGGAGGATAGAGGAGATCATTCAGATCCAGGTCCGACTGTGGGAATATCGGCACCTGCAGGTGTTCAGCTCCACTCAGCTGTGGAGCTGGGGTGAGGTTTTGGTGGCAGAAAGATAGCAGTAATTGCTGACACTTATAAGGTGTTTACTGTGTTCTGCGTAAAAGCCTCGTCTTTGCAGGCTTCGTTGCTTTTAATCCTTACGTGGAGGCCAAGAGGCTTGTGTGAGTGCCAAGTTGCTTTAGTTGTGTCTGACTCTGTGTGACCCCATGGACTGTAGCCCTCCAAGCTCCTCTGTCCATGGGACTCTACAGGCAAAAATACTGGAGTGGGTTGCTGTTTCCTTCCCCAGGGGATTGTCCCGACCCAGGAATCGGACCTGAGTCTTCTGCATTGCAGGTGGATTCTTACCACTGAGCTCCCTGGGAAGCTCCATGAGGCTTGGGCCACTATAATTCCCTTTTACAGATAAAGAACTGGAGCCCAGGGAAGTTTACTTCACAGACAGTGAGTGGGGGAGCTGGGGTTGGCCTTGAAGCATCACGAATCTGGACTAAATAGTCCTAAACACTCGGCTACACTGAGCTGCCTGGAAGGAACGCAGGGAGCAGAAATGAGACATGTGGGGAGCACTGAGCCCAGGGGTCCCTCTCAGACTCCAGAAAAGATGCTACTGCAGCCCCTCAAGTCCAGTCACAGGAAGGTTGCTCTTTTTGTGTGTGGACCATTTTAAAATCTTATTTTATTTTAATACCAAAACCATTTTGTGTTGGGGTATAGCCAATTAACACTGTTGTGATGGTTTCAGGTGAACAGTGAAGGGACTCAGGCATATATACCCCTGTTTCCATTCTCCCCCCAAAGCCCTGTCCTAGCAGGATGGCATAGATCATGATACAGTTCCCCGTGCTCTGCAGTAGGTTTTTGCTGGTTATGCATTGTGATCAATGCAAAGAAATAAAGGAAAAGAGCAGAATGGGAAAGACTAGGGATCTCTTCAAGAAAACTAGAGATTTCAAGGGAACATTTCATGCAAAGATGGGCTCAATAAAGGACAGAAATGGTCTGGACCTAACAGAAGCAGAAGATATTAGAAAGAGGTGGCAAGAAGACATGGAAGAACTACACAAAAAAGATCTTCAAGACCCAGATAATCATGATGATGTGATCACTCATCTAGAGCCAGACATCCTGGAATGTGAAGTCAAGTGGGCCTCAGAAAGCATCACTACAAACAAAGCTAGTGGAGGTGATGGAATTCCAGTGGAGCTGTTTCAAATCCTGAAAGATGATGCTGTGAAAGTGCTGTACTCAATATGCCAGC
>SJYC01017217.1:0-30828 GCA_006408675.1 Madoqua kirkii
TCATTCAGGCTTGGATCTTTCCTCCCTTCTCTCTGAGTCTTCTTGAAGGATATCTGTACACTTGCTACAACTTCAGCTCTCATATTAATCCCTAACTAGCAATCTGTGTTAGTTTCCTAGAACTGCCATAACAAAATACCACAAATTGAGTGGTTTAAACCAACAAAATTATTATTAATTAGTTTAGTTATTCTCTAACACTTTTGGGGGCTTGAGCCTGAAATTGAGGTTGGCAGGCCTGTGTTCTTTCCCATGGCTTTGTGGGAGCTGTGGTAAAATTTTCTGGAAAGCAATTTGAAAAGATACATCAAAATTTATAAATGTACGTATCCTTTGATATATAATGATTCCATTTTTAACAATGCATTCTTAAAAAGCAAAGATACACTTTTGGACAGAGATTTATTTAGTACAAGGATGTTCATTACAGTGTTGTTTATAATAGTGATGAAAACCTAAAAATGACCTGCCTGTGAAATAATAGAAAATTGGTAAGATAAATTATAGTTTCCCCATATGATAGAGTACTTAGTGGACCATACAAATTGCATTGTAGACAAAGTTTTGGATATAGTACATTGCTAAGCAGTTTAAGCAGGTTATAAACTGTATTCAATTTGATTGCAACCTGTTATAACTTTGACTTTCCAACTTTCTCTACCCTCAAGAAGCCACATATGCTTTTACATCCTGTGACTCTAGCCCCCATCCAGCTGACTGTAAGAGATCTCTCTTCTAGGAAATTCCCTCCTCTGTCTCGAATCACTTAAGTTTGGAGCTTCACCCCTCTGCTGGAAGCCAGCTTTGCCAGGCTGATATCTCTTCCCTCTTGAAGATTTGCAGAAACATGGGCAATAATTGGTTCCCTTAACTCCCTTGAACATAAGTAACACTGAGCTTTGATGCTTAATACAACTTTTCTGAACACTTGGGTATAATATATGGGAGTGGCAAAGCCAAGAAAGGAAAACTTAAAATAGAAGACTAGATGTTTGCTCCCAGAAAACTGGTGCTTGGGTCAGTCTCACTTGTGTATCCACGTATTCTCTATTGATTGTTTCTCTGCTTTTCTTCCTGCTGGTCACCATTTTGCAAGGACTACTATTACTCCTTCTTAAGAGTGTCCTTAAGCTTATCTCCCCTCCCAGGAGTCCTTGCCACCAATCCCTCTAAGGCCTTAGCTATAGCAAATATAATTTGTAGAAATTAATTGCACCTACACTGAGGATAACAACATTTAGGCTGCTATGCTGAGTGATTTAACTTTGTGTCAGAAGCCTCCCCATTTCAGGATGAGATCTTACTATTGCATGACCAAAAGGCCATTACAGAGACCCTTTCCTCTGTTCCCCTACTCCCCAGAACAGAGACGATTTGAAACAGCAGTTATCATTCTGTAATGCAAATATTCTTTGTAGTAATAATAGGAAATATTGTACCTCTGTCCTATGTCTTTGCTCTTTACAAAGAAAGTTTCAAAAAAAATTCAGTTTCAACCACCACATGTATATATATGATATATTCAAAAATATATATCTAAATCTCTTGAATAGACATACCCTAAAATATAATCAGCAATGACCTTTAGATGATGGCATATTAGCCATTTATTGCTGTGTAACAAATTACCTTAAAATTTAGCAGCTTAAGGCAGTAAGCATTTATTATTCTCAGTTTCTATGGGTCAGGAATCTAGATGCAGCTTAACTGGATATCCTCTGACTCAGGGTTGCTCACAAGGCTGCAGGTAAGGTGGTGGCTGGGCCTTAGTCATCTCAGGGTTCAACAAGGAAGGATGTATGTGCATGTGAGAGGAAAAGAAATATTAGTCTTTTGGTAGCCTATTACGTTGGGGGTCTCCAGGACCCACCCCAGGTTTGATGATTGGCTAGGAGGGCTCACAGGACTCAGCACATAGTCATATTCCATATAGTTATAGTGTATAGACTGTAAACTATTACAGTGAAAGGCTACAAAGCCAGATCAAGAAAGGGAAAATGTGCATGAAGTCTGGAGGAGACTAGGCACACGTTCTCACTTTCAAGAGCCTTCTTCCAGTGGGGTCACGCAGCACACCCTGAATTCCCCCAGTAGTCAGCTGTGACAGTGAGTATGAAATGCTGTCTGTGAGAGACGCTCAGTAAAGTCTCAACACTCAGGGTTTTTACTGAGGGCTAGTCATGTAGGCGCCCTCTGCCAGACTGATATCAAAATTCCAGACTCTTGGAAGAGAGGCTGATGCTTAGCATAAAAATACTGCTTGCACAAACAGTTAAGTCACAGTGATCCCTTCTCATCAGGGAATAGTAGGAACCTTTCCTCCTGAAATCCAAGCTCCCAGATGCTGGCCAAGGGCCAGAGTTGCAAGCAGCCCTTTCCAAGGATGACAGTCTCAGGCCAGCTGTATTAACTCTTTTCTGCACATCTAATCTTGGAAGTGATGTCCATGACTTTTTCTGTATTCTGCTCTATAGAAGTGATTCTCTAGGTTCAGCCCATAGTCATGGAGGGAATTTCAAAAGATGTGAGTGCCAGGAGGAAGGAGCTCTGGGCTCTCCTAGAAACTGACCACTAGAAAAGGAGTCTCAGCTTTTCTCTTCAGTATTTTCTATCTTCTCTCTAATGATCCAAAGCATTTTTATGATAAGAAAAAGCTATTTGGAAACCATGATTAATTCTATATATAGCAGATGTATATGGTAGAAGAAGCAATATATTCCTTGTGGAAGAAAACTAGGATTTCTTTAGGTTCCACCTACACTCAAGTGTAGACCCTTACGGCTTAATAACTCTTGGTATTTGAGATGGTGAAGTTACCTGGGAAGAAAAGTTGCAATGTTTCTAAATATAAGAATAAAAGTAGGCTTAAGAAAAGTGTTTCATATTTTAGAGACAGCTTCACTAGCGGCAGGAGACCTGAAGTAGATAGTAATTTGTTAAATGGCAGGCTGTGGAGATGAGGGGAAACTTCACCAGGCTCCAGAAAGCTTCAGACTGAGACAAATGTTATGCCTGGAGATATTTGGCAAGAACCCATGCAGGTCACTGGTAGATGCATGTACGTGGGGCAGGGTGAGGAGGCCTGGGCGGGATGGAGCTAGGAGCGATGGTGTTTCCAGGGTTGCTCTGGCAGGAAGAGATGAGGGAGAAGGAACGTCTTGCCTTTCTCCTTCTGACCTCAGGACTTCAGAGAGGAAGCGAGCGTGGCCCAGGAGAAGATGGACCTCTCGTAACAGAAGTGAAGGTGGCTGCCTGATGGTCTATTGTCCATCCCACAAGGGTGCTCACTGACCTTCAGAGGTGGACAGTGGCGTGGGGGTTGGGAATACTCTTGCTGTTGGGTATGTGGTCACACAGAGGGCATTAGAACATACTATCTGGGTCACAGCTGGGCATTTAGTGAGGGAAGGAGAGAGGGAGAGAAAGGGAGAAATGATAAATGAAGAAACGTATAATGTAGTCTGGAGGCCATTCAGAAGGCCTCCTCCAAATCTGTTCTTTTCTGTACACACAATTGAAATAGTCTAATATTTCTTATTTTATTGTGTTTATTTACTTTTTGGTCTGTTTCTCCCCAGCATTAATGTAAGCTCTCTGAGGGCAGGGGTTGTGTCTGTGTTGTGCCTGGCATAAACTAGACAATAAATGCTACACAATTGAATTAAAAAACACCTTGATGCTAGTACTTCACATTCATTGCCTTGCTTCTGTTTTACTGGTATTTGAAAACAGCTGCATATGTTTGCCTTTCAGCTTGGTGGATTGCATCTGTAGCCTCCATGAACTTTCAAAAACAGATTTGTCAATATTATGCTAAATGAAGGAAGCCAGACGCCAAAGGCCACATATGGTGTGATTCCATTCATAGGAATGTCCAGAGCAGGGCAGGTCCACACAGAGAAAGCAGATTAGTGATTGCCAGGGGCTGCAGAGAGGGAAGTGGGAGTGACTGCTCACGGGTGTGGGGTTTCCTTTTTGGAGTAACAAAAATACTCTTGAATTAGATATTAGCAATGGTTGTACATCTCTGTGAAGATCTTAAAAACCACCAAATTGTATACTTTAAAGGGGAGAATTTTATGGCATGTGAATTATATCTCAGCAAAGTTGTTAATAAAAAATACAGGTCTGTCATTAATTTCTCCTGAGGCAGGGTGAGTATTTCTTTTCCTGGGGTTCCACAGATAAATAAAACTAGGCTCGCTGGCAGTGTGGTGTGATTGTGGAGTCAGACACACCCAGATCTGTATCCAGGCTCCTTACCACCGTGTGCCCCTTGGCAGGTGCTGTTCTGACCTCTTGATGCCTCATTTCCCTGCTTTGAAAAATGGGTATTCTAACTTTAAGACATGGGACCATGTGAAGGTCAACTTCATTAACCCAAATGAAATGCCCAGCCCTGGGCTTGACAGCTTGACAATGAGCTTGGTCCTCTTCTCTCCCCATCCTCCTCCAGCAGAGCTGCAGAGTGGCCAGGTGAGTGGCAGAGAGAGTAATTAGAATCTGATTACTGAGACAGGGTCCATTTTGTAGCACCCAAAATGACAAGTCTGCCTCTTGAAGCCCCTTTGTCTGCACTGGTTCAGCATTGGTCTGTCCACGGTTTGCCATGGGAGGTCATCATCCCTTAGCCTCCTTTCTCATCAGATCCAGAACAAAGGCCCTGCAAATGTCACTGAGCACAGCCACCAGGGCCTTGTCACTACACTGGAGACGGGGGCTCTGTCCGTGTCCTTCCGAGAAAGAAAGGGGCAGCCAGACAGAACTTGTTACACTGATTCTTTGTTGGCTGGGCAGTTCTGCAAATGTTTAATAATTGTCTTCTGGGACATAAAAAGCCCTGATATGTGGTGTGTGCTAACATCCATGGTGTGCTTTCCCCAGGGCTGACTTCAAGCCATCAGTGTGATGTCACTGACTATGGAGTTGGGAAGAGATGCACCCAGCCAGTTATCTCCAGATGGGGGATGGGTGCTGGCGTATTATTGTCTTTACAGGATAGTTACACCATCAAGACTCAGCAGAGTTTATAGGTAGTTTCTAGACATGACTGCTCAGGGAGGAAGGGGTTTCCTGGTGTGAATTTTCAAAGCTTGATGCCTCTGTTGGGCCTTTAGCCTCTTGAGAACTCAGCATGGAAGATACCAAATTGTGAGCTTGCAGCTAGGACTGGGGCTCTGCACAGGAATTTATTGGAGAGTGGGGGAGGGTTGGTTGTGAGTCCAGGGTAAGCCTCTTTGGGAGAGGAAATTTTGACTGTGTCAAAATTTGAAGCTGTTAGCACATTGAGGCCACTTGGAAAGACTCAGACACTATCTCTTACAGCCTGATGTGCATGAAGATTTGACAAGGCTAGAGTCGCACAGCTCAGGTCAAAGGGTTATAGGATGCATGTGAAGGAGAAAAGCCAAGATGTCTGGCAAGTTGGCATCCTTACAAATAGAAGCTTTGCAAACCTAAACTAATGAAGTCTCCACTCCTCTGGAGGGCTGACCCATCTCAATTTGGGTGACAAGTTAGATAGAATGTATTCCTGGAAGCAAAAGCACATATTGATCAAGCTTATTATGGAAATAATCTCGAATTCTGGGGCTCTTTAGAGTTTTTAGGATGGAATGTTAGTTGGGGAGGAAAGTGTGCTGTTGTTTGCCATGAGTGTACTGGATGAGCTCATGCTCTTCTGATCATGAATAGTGGGGTGAAGGTGAAGTCGCTTAGTCGTGTCCGACTCTTTGCGACCCCGTGGACTGTAACCTACTAGGCTTCTCCGTCCATGGGATTCTCCAGGCAAGAGTACTGGAGTGGATTGCCATTTCCTTCTCCAGGGGATCTTCCCGACCCAGGGATCGAACCTAGGTCTCCCACATTGGAGGCAGATGCTTTAACCTCTGAGCCACCAGGGAAGCCCCTTAAAAACCAGGAATAGTGGGTTAGTTAGAGTAATCTAGCTGCTATAACAAACTAGCCATTTAATGCAAACATTTTATTTCTTAGGACTTCCCTCTGGTTGGCTAAAAGTGGGATGGCTGTACTTCCTGTAGGCATTTAGAGATCCAGGTTGACAGAAGCTCTGGTAATCTTCATTATATGGCTCCTAACATGGCCTTACCATTGATACCGGGCTAGTAAATGAGGGAAGAACAAGTAGAGAAGCACATCTGCTTTTGAACCACATCCATCCCTCTCATGTTCTTGATTGGCCCCCGTTTGCAAGAGGAAAAGTTTCTTGAATGGGGTGACTGTCAGTTGAAAACCCTCTGCTTTTATGCCCAGCTCTTTGACTCTTAAATTGCCAGACTGTCTCCAGCTAGACAGCCGCTTCCTAGGGACAACTCTACATTATAGGGAGGAGCAAATTCTTTGGTATACAGCAGGGTCTGTCTGCTATAGGCAAGAACAATTCTGTGGTCAGCCGGTGCTGACAAAGAGCTTTCTTTTGCCAGCAGTGTCTTTACTTGGATTGGGCAAGTTAGCATTTTGTCTCGCGTTTCCTTTCCAGAGGAAAGTTAGGCTAGTAAAAAGGCATGACACTCTGTTGTGCCAGTAGGGCGCCAATAATTGCATTCGGTCTCCGTTCCCCGAGGCGGACGGTTCTCAGAGGATGTGGGCGCACTAGGTGGGGAAACTAAACTGAAGGAGCAGTTCTTTCAGCACTGGGGGAGCCCTTAGATGAACCCATCCCCCTTCCTTCTATATCAACCCCTCTGGTTCTTTGATCCCTAAAGTGTTAATCACTCAGTCCTGTCTGACTCTTTGCGACCCCATGACTGTAGCCCATCAGGCTCCTCTGTCCATAGAATCCGCCAGCGGGAATACTGGAGTGGGCTGCATTTCCTTTTCCAGGGGATCTTTTCCACCCAGGAATTAAACCCGGTCTCCTGCATTGGAAGGTGGGTTCTTTCCCATCGGAGCCACCAGGGAAGCCTATTAAATAGGCTCCTGTTAAATCCACTGATTTAGTTATTTACTGTCCTGGAGGTTTTAAATGAAGCCAGCCTGAGTAACAATTAAGGTCTCCTAGAAGCTGTTGGGACAAATAAAGTATTGTTCCCCACCAACCCCCAACAACTAGAGCTACTTGCTATGAATTCAGACCTCATCTTTTCATGCCTAGAGATTTCTGAAGATTTACATCTCCAAGTTCAAGCCTTGAGGACAATGAACAGTAGATGAATATATTGAAAACTAACTTTTTGGCCAGAGGGAACATCTATGCCTCCATGCTTTGCATATGCAGCGGGAAAGTGACTCACTTCATTTGTTCTCATTTTACAAAAAAGCAGACATAATTTAGCAGGTGACGATCAGAGTAGATTTCAGGTGTATTACCAGACAAGAGCCCATTGCCAGTGGCAACCAAAGTGGGCAGAGAAGGGTCATGGCTTGCCTGTATGAATACTGTACAGAAGAATGCAAGTCTTCAGATTGATTGCACCTGGCTATAAATTTAAGCTGAGAATTCTGATACTGCATCCAGTTTCAGTGTGAAAAAACTATCACCATTAATTAGCAGTGTCTGTCAGGGGTGCAGAAGTCAGGAACAATGACATGTTTGCCAGATCCATTCATTCAGCCACCAAATATCAAGTCCCTGTTATATGCATGACATTGCCAAGTCTCTATTCTAGGTGCAGGGGTGTTGTTCTAGCAGCTGACTCTATTTACCATCTTTGACTTATCTATCATTTTACAGGTCTTCATAGGGTCAAATGATTCATCTGAAGCCATAAAATTGGTTAGTAAGAGTCACCAGAACACAAGACTCTTGACTTCCCAGGTGTGCATCTTGTGATCCTCCTATCATCACCTGGGTGAGCTGATGGTAACCAGTTTTGTTCCAGGCTAAACTGCAGAAAATTCCTTGACTTCCTGTATCTCTTTGATAAAGAGATGACCTAGTTTGGGCTATAGCATAGGGATAAGGAGATTGTTCCTTTTCTTTTGGAACCTTCCCTGCTGAGTCACCTGCCACTTTTGAGAATGTAACAGAGTCAGCAATGCATGTGGAAAATTCTTCTTTGTCGGCAAAGAGAAAATGTGGTATTTAGCTAAAGCAGGATGTTCCCCAAAGACTTTATAGGAGTTACAAAGTGCCTGAGGTGGGTGGGAGCTCCATGGATCAAGGTATCACATAGAAGTTGGGTGGTTTTTTCCATGGCTGAATTCCAGGAAAATTTCCCTTGATATGATTTCTATTGTTCAAAGTAAGCCTGTTCCTGCCCAGGGCTTATGAGAGTGTGCATGTCCAGATGGGTGGGTGGAGAGGTGCTTGGGAGGAGAGATTATTTTTTTCTCATTAGGAGCCAGTTTATTCCACTTGTTCCTGAGCTCATTGCCCTATAGTTGGGAGAAGGGTGTGTGCCTCCCTGCTGAGCTTTTAATCTGAACTTCAAAGCTTTACAAAGCAGGCTCCTGTATCTGTTTACCTGCTTGGTCTCCATAGAAAACTGATGAGGTCTGCCCTCCTCCCGAAGTATCCACAGCAAAATATCTGCTCAGAGCTCTGTGGGCCTGATTGTGAGTCCAGGGGGAATGGAACTCAGGCCACTTGTCTGAACAACTTTACTTCATGTCTATTAATTATTTTTTCAAAGATATCATAAAGAGTCTGATTTCTGTGTCTATTTAAGGATTATTGAAAGGATTTATAGAAAGTGATGAGAAATTTGAAATCCAGTTCAGTCACTCAGTCATGTCTGACTCTTTGTGACCGCATGAACTGCAGCACGCCAGGCCTCCCTGTGCATCACCAGCTCCTGGAGTCCACCCAAACCCATGTCCATTGAGTTGGTGATGCCATCCAACCATCTCATCCTCTGTTGTCCCCTTCTTCTCCTGCCCTCAATCTTTCCAAGCATCAGGGTCTTTTCAAGTGAGTCGGCTCTTCGCGTCAGGTGGCCAAAGTATTGGAGTTTCAGCTTCAGCATCAGTCCTTCCAATGAACACCCAGAACTGATCTCCTTTACAATGGACTGGTTGGATCTCCTTGCAGTCCAAGGGACTCTCAAGAGTCTTCTCCAACACCACAGTTCAAAAGCATCAATTCTTCAGCGCTCAGCTTTCTTTATACTCCAATTCTCACATCCATACATGACCACTGGAAAAACTATAGCTTTGACTAGATGGACCCTTGCTGACAAAGTAATGTCTCTGCTTTATCCCAGGGATGGGGGAGCCTGGTGGGCTGCCGTCTCTGGGGTCGCACAGAGTCAGACAGTTGACTTTGCTGAATCGTCGTCGTCGTCCAACCAGTGAAAGGAAAGTTCCTCATTCGCAGAAAATTAAAGTACCGACGTCAGTGGTAGACGTCACTAAAAACCTCTGGGTTTTTTATTTCAGTCGGTGACAAAGGGGTAGTTTATCGGTACTTCACTACCCTGGTCGACGGTACTAGAAGCAAAAGACTTACAACTCGAAATTCGGTTGAAAGAGTGAGAGGAGAAAGTAGAAGGAGTTCTCCGAAAAATCAAGAAGAAGTGAAAACGGTATTCCCACCATAGTAGACGTATAGACTCGTTTTTGGTATTTCTCCTTGAAATCTTGATTCTAGCTTGTACTTCTTCCAGACCAGCATTCCTCATGATGTACTCTGCACATAAGTTAAATAAGCAGAGTGACAACATACAGGCTTGATGTACTCCTTTTCCTATTTGGAATCAGTCTGTTGTTCCATATCCAGTACTAACTGTTGCTTCCTGACCTGTATACAGGTTTCTCAGGAGGCAGGTCCGGTGGTCTGTATTCCCATCTCTTGAAGATTTTCCAGAGTTTATTGTGATCCACACACTCAAAGTCTTTGGCATAGTCAATAAAGCAGAAACAGATGTTTTCTGGAACTTTCTTGCTTTCTCGATGAGACAACGGATTTTGGCAATTTGATCTCTGGTTCATCTGCTTTTTCTAAAACCAGCTTGAACTTCTGGAATTTCATGGTTCACATATTGCTGAAGCCTGGCTTGGAGAATTTTAAACACTACTAGCATGTGAGATGAGTGTAGCCACTCCCATATATTATACCCAAGTGTTCAGAAAAGTTGTATTAAGCATCAAAGCTCAGTGTTACTTATGTTCAAGGGAGTTAAGGGAACCAATTATTGCCCATGTTTCTGCAAATCTTCAAGAGGGAAGAGATATCAGCCTGGCAAAGCTGGCTTCCAGCAGAGGGGTGAAGCTCCAAACTTAAGTGATTCGAGACAGAGGAGGGAATTTCCTAGAAGAGAGATCTCTTACAGTCAGCTGGATGGGGGCTAGAGTCACAGGATGTAAAAGCATATGTGGCTTCTTGAGGGTAGAGAAAGTTGGAAAGTCAAAGTTATAACAGGTTGCAATCAAATTGAATACAGTTTATAACCTGCTTAAACTGCTTAGCAATGTACTATATCCAAAACTTTGTCTACAATGCAATTTGTATGGTCCACTAAGTACTCTATCATATGGGGAAACTATAATTTATCTTACCAATTTTCTATTATTTCACAGGCAGGTCATTTTTAGGTTTTCATCACTATTATAAACAACACTGTAATGAACATCCTTGTACTAAATAAATCTCTGTCCAAAAGTGTATCTTTGCTTTTTAAGAATGCATTGTTAAAAATGGAATCATTATATATCAAAGGATACGTACATTTATAAATTTTGATGTATCTTTTCAAATTGCTTTCCAGAAAATTTTACCACAGCTCCCACAAAGCCATGGGAAAGAACACAGGCCTGCCAACCTCAATTTCAGGCTCAAGCCCCCAAAAGTGTTAGAGAATAACTAAACTAATTAATAATAATTTTGTTGGTTTAAACCACTCAATTTGTGGTATTTTGTTATGGCAGTTCTAGGAAACTAACACAGATTGCTAGTTAGGGATTAATATGAGAGCTGAAGTTGTAGCAAGTGTACAGATATCCTTCAAGAAGACTCAGAGAGAAGGGAGGAAAGATCCAAGCCTGAATGACAACAAAGAGCCACATGTGATAAGCAAGCCAACAAACCAGAGAAGGACACTGGACAAGAGATCAGGAAAAGGAAGGAGCATCTGGTTTGAAAAGAGGACAAGGTGTGCAAAGATGGAGGGGAGATGGCTGGTCTGGGTGGTGGGTGGATAGAGGGCAATGTTAAGAAATCGAAGTGGGAGAATTGTGAAAAGGATTGGGTTGTCAATAAAGACAGACGCTCTCAAAATATTGAACAAGATGCAAAATCAGAGGAACTCTTACAAGGCAAGTGACCACCATCATATCCCCAAAAAAAGAAACTTTGAATACCAAAAAGATCAAGTGCCATCTCCAACATCAGTTAGAAAGTTACTGACTCCAAGATACATTAAGTGAAAACATTAAATTCCAAGACAACATAAGGAAACTCAGAATATACACCAAACTAATATAATGATTCTTTTGGAGGTGAGGGGATGGCTTTCATGTTCTACACCACATATTCTGGAATAGATGAAGTTTTCCTTCAAACACATTCATTTTGTTAACTCCAATTTTCTCCCCAAAGAAAATTTTATTTCACTAGAGGTGATAGCCCCATTTTTACTACTTTTTGGACGTGTATTCATAAGAGATGGTACATCTTTCCTGAAGTACATCACCTCCCTAAGAGAAGGCCTCACAGGCTAGGTGGCCAGGCGTGAAGAAGGAAGCATGGGAAGGAGATGTTGAGTCCTCCCGTTGAGAGATGGTATAAGAAAGCAGAGAAGTGTCCCATAGAGCACCAGTTCAGGATGGAGCTTTATTTTTTTCCATTATTTTTAAAAATTGCTATTAATTGTTAAAATGGATACATTTTCTTTTATGATGATTTTCTAGGGGAAAATATACAAACTTCTAATCTTGCACTACCTCCTATAATGCCTGAAATATTCTTGCCAAAAATGAAAATCCTGAATTTAATCAGGAGGAGATATCAGATAAACCTGAACTCTTATACATTCTATAAAAGAACTAGCTAGCAATCTTCAAAAGTATCAGTCTTGCAAGACAAAGAAGACTGACTCCAGGTTCAAGAAGGCTAGGGAAATATGACAACTAAATGTGCTTTGGATTCTGGGCTGGATCTTGGACCAGAAAAAGGACATTAATGGGACAACTGGAAAAATTCCAATGACTTGCTTTTAAATTAAATTTGAATTTAATTCTAAGGAATTAACCTGTAGATTAACTAATGATGTCATACTGCTGTTAATTTCCTGGTTTTGATCTTTGGGCTATGGTTTCTAAGTTGCTAATTTAAAAAGCTGAGAGAGGGATATAGAGAAACTTTGTAAGATTTTTTCAACTTCTTGGTAAGCCTGAAATTATTTCAAAATGAAACAGTAAAAAAAATAAAGATGTAAATATTTATTAAGGAGGAATGACTGTTTTCCTCCACCACCCCCTTTTCTTTCTTCTTCAAGGTACCACCTCTGTCCCGCTATCCTGGCTTCTCAGAAGGAGGATGGTGTAAGGCAGGTATTGACAAAAGAAAAGAAATAGTTGAGGGTTTTTTTTAGGCCAAGATGTCCTCTTCTGGGGAGGAAGAAGAAGACAAGGATTTTATCATGCAGTCGCCTCCTATTAGGGGGTGAAAGAGTGAGGTGGGAACAGAGTGGACCTCTGTGACAGAATACATCATTGGAGCTGACCAGAAAATTCCAGAGTGGTTCACTAGAATTACATTTCTGGGGAAGATCAAAACTACAACTAAGTCAGGTATTAAGTCCAGATTTGGTACAGGCTTCAATTCAAGCGACATCAGTCTGGCTCTGTGGTTTTTCTTGTTAACACCAACTCTTTCAAGAATAAACAAAGGTGAGCACAAGCTTTAGGGGTGCATTTACTATCATCCAAGGGCTGTGGAGAACAAGCTAGGGTGAGAGGTGACCCCTCTCTTCCTGGGGACATAGTTCCACAAGCCCAGCAACTCCAGTGGGCCTTCTGTCTTCAGAACTCTCCAGATTACACTGCAGGCACCGGGCTTTAAAGCCCCACTTCCTTCCTTTAGGGGCTCAGGTTGGCCTTTCTAAGTACTCCTTCATCATGCTGAATTTTGGTGACAGCACAGGGTGAGCCTGTTGGTTCGGCCCTCAGCAAACCACCAGCAGCTAGGTTTCCTTCTCCCGTATTCCCAGTGTTTATATAAGGCATCAAAGAAGGGAGGGCTTCCCTGGTGGCTCAGACCATAGAGAATCAGCCTGCAATGCGGGAGACCTGGATTCAGTGCCTGGATTGGGAAGATCCCCCTGGAGAAGAGAATGGCTACCCACTCCAGTATTCTGGCCTAGAAAATTCCATGGACAGAAGAGCCTGGCAGGTGATAGTCCATGGGGTTGCAGAGTAGGACATGACTGAGTGACTTTCACTTTCACTTTTCAAAGAAGGAAAAACGTTCCATTCCCCACGGTGAGCTATCTGCTGCCACCATACACATGGCCTGAGTACCAGGAAAACCACTCCTCCTCTTGCCTCCCAGTCTCATCCCAGATAGCCTTGGGAGGGGCCACTGACAGGGCACTGGGGGATGGCAAGCCCCATTCTGCTGCTTCTTGATAAACCTGGCACCGAGGGTCTGGCCCAAATCTTCAGGAAGCACTGCTTAGCTTCCTGCTTCAGACTTGGGGGCGTGGCCACCATTCAAGACCACAAGTCCTACTCTATGAATGAATGAGCTTTGGCATAACACAAAACTAGATTCCAAACCTGACTCCTCTACTTACTGTGTAAGTCCCTTAACTTTTCTACCTATAACTTGCCATTCCTTCTGTTCTGGCCTCTAGGGAACCCTGAGCTAAGTCTACGACCATATCTAGGAACTCTGCCAGCGTGTATGCATTGCTGGTGACTTAATGTTTCTTCCGTGCTTTGCCTTCATTCCTTGTCTCTGCATCAAGCTTTATTGTTTTCCTTTTGAATCCTAAGCACTTTTGTTAACTACCTCAAATCCTTTAAAGAACAGCAGGGAGTGAAATAAACAAACTGAACTTCCCTGAGACTGTATTTCCTCATCTAGAAAAGATGATGATAATAATCCCTACTCCACAGGCTCATGGGGAGGATAGGTTAAGACAGTCCACATGATGGCCCAGCAGAGGGCTTGGAGAAGGGCAGGCGGGTCTCACCAGGGACTGGGCCCTCCCCACCAACCTTGCCTCCTTTCAGCCACATCGAAAGGCCTTGAGCACTCAGGTTTTATTTCACAGAAAAACATGTATTGCCGATTGCTTTTGCCCAGAACAGACTGCTAGGGTGCGAGCTTGTTGGACAGTCCTGGGCTGACCATCTGCGAAAGGCAGGCATGAGCAGGAGAGGGGCAGGACTGTAAGAGGAGAACATTGGCACTGTGAACCCAGGGTGAGCCCCGTGAGGGCGTGGGTACATTTCCCACTATAGATCGCCCCATTTAATCACGCTGCAGAAGCAGCCACAAATCTGACTTCCTACTATTTACTGACGGGGTCCCCCACCCTGTTTTCAAAACCAGTTAACCTTTCTGCCATCAGACTATGGGCACAAGGCCCAGAATTCCTTCCACTGCAGGTCACAAGGCTCTGTAAGGCCTGTTGCCCTGGAATTCTCAGGGCTAGGCCTCATGTTCTTTCTGGAAGGTGCCCTGGTGTGTGACGTGGAGGGAGGTACTGGGGAAGAATTTCTGCTGGGTTTTGCTTGTAAGCAAACTGGAGATAGGAGAGGGGTAGGAGGGGAGGCCTGGACGAGACACAATGCCACATTCACTTCCGTGGCTACGGGGCAGTTTGGGAGTTGATTTCCCCGGGTTCCTTTTCTCATAAAATTGCACAAAGCCTGGAATGAAAACGTCCCTCCCTCTCCAAGCTCTGAGCTGACAGGTATTGTCCTAAAACACAGTGGCCCAGATATCACCCAACCACGTCAGCCACCCCAGCTTCAGGAAAAGCCTGAATAAACAGGTGAAGCAAGCTTCATAGGGACAGGAAAGCTTTACAGGTTTTTATTAAGCGTGTTTAAGTGGGGTAGGATACACGTTTCTTTCAACCACAGTGGAGCTAAAAATCTCCTCCCCGGTGATGTCATTTTCTGACTCTTGTCATTCTCCAAGTACAAACTAGAGGGGGCATCAGTGACTTAGGCGACAAGAAGCCGGCAAGGCCTCCAAGACACAGTGAAGCTGCAGTGGTTTTCCCTTATGTCAGGGAGGCTCATCTGGGCTTCCTGGTAGAAAAACATTCTGCACATTTAAAAACTTATCACTTAATCACATTAGCAGGTTGGGACTTTATAAAAGTGTAAGGTCACTTCTGGGCCATCCTGAACTGTCTCAACAAGGAAAATAATCAAAACATGTATTAACCCTACAGACTGGCCATCCAGGGTACAGCCTTATAGGAACATCCTCCCTGTAACTCATAAAGGAGAATTCTTAGACAGATGTGGGCTGAAACACCAATGGGTGTCTTGGTGACATTATAAAACTTAAGACAGGGCTCCAATGGCCTGTGAAGTCAGCAGACAGGACAAGGAGAATTACAGCCCATCAGTCAAAGCCCAGCAGGTTGACCATCTGTTATTGCCCTTCACCATAGGGAGCCCAACAGCTGAGATTTTTTAAAATCATACTCACCTAGACCTTCCATTCTGCACAACTTTTTTAGCACTCAGCAACTTATAAAGCCAGAAGACAGCTTAACATTCCCATGGGCCCCACTTTCAAGTGCAAGAAACTTGAATGCCAAGAAGGGCTAGCCACTTTGCCAGGTTTCTATCACAACCTCCAAATTCTAGCTCTGTGCCTGGTGTATGGGGAGTTCTGAGTCTTTGCAGAAATCTAAGAGCAGTTAAAGCAAGTAAAGGACAAGCTTACAGGACAGGAAAGATAACCTGCAAGAGAGATGCTGAATAACTGTGGAAGGAAGAAAAGACTAACTCATCTGGTAGATGTACAGTTGCTACTGATACAGGGAAGACCTCCTTTGTGCAAGTGCTGTTAGTTCTGATCAGGGGGCTGTTAGAGTCAGAAAGTCTTTTAAGAAAGAGACAGGCAAACACTTTCTGGAGACGTTGAAGCTCAGACCACAGAGTCTAGAAACCAGTGCATGCCACCTTTCCAAAACTCTTCGGAGTCCACAATTAATGATCTTACCCTAAGGTTCCCTATCTAAAAATAGAAGTAAACAAAAAAAAATCTCTAAAAACAACCTCAGCAAGAGCTTAAAGATGGAAACAACCCATATGTTCATCAACAGAGGAATGGATAAACAAATCATAGTATATCAGCAGAATGGAGTATTGTTCAGCCATGAAAAATAATGGAGTACTTCTGGGCCTTCCCTGTCAGTCTAGTGGATACAACTCTACCTTTCCATTGAAGGGGGCCTGGGCTCCATCCCTGGTTGGGGAACTAAGATTCTGCATGCCACACAATGCAGCACAGTCAAAATAAATAAATAATAAACTACTGTTACATGCTACAGTATGCATAAAGCTTGAAAAAATTATGCTAAGAAACCAAACACAAAAGAACATATATTTTCTGAGTCCATTTCTATGAAACATCCAGAATAGGTAAGTCCACAGAGACAAAAACACGGGATTCGTGTTGTTGGGCACAGGAGATGGGAGAGGTGGGGGCCAGAGAAAGGGAAGTGACTGCTTAAGGGGTATAGGGTTTCTGTTTGGGGTGATGAAAATGTCCTGTAACTAGATTGAGGTAATAGTTACACAACATTAGAAATGTATAAATGCCACAAAGTGTACACTTTTAAACGGTTGTGTGTTATATGGATTCACCTTAATTTTTTAAAAATATCCTAGCACCACTCGGATGATCTGCATGTTTTAGAGAAAGTAGCTGCCAGAGCAGAGGAGGGAGGTGTGACGGAGGCAGGAGAAATTCAAGCACCTGATGACACCAAAAGCATCAGAGGCCACACGGGCAGAGGGCGCTCAGGACAGATTTCACAGGCTCTGTGGGCCAGAAAAAGGCCCTGGGCATACTCAGTGAAAGACCGTTAGCAGGTCTTCCCTTGCTGGGTAAGGGCTTGAGAAAACATATTTTTGCCTAAATCCAGACCCTTTCTCTGTGACCCAGCCAAAGAAGGGATGGCCCTGACTGTCATCACCCAGGACAGCTGTGCTAGACAGAGACCTCACCTGCATAACACCACTGAAAAAAGAGGTAGACCATCCAACAGGGGTGGAGAGGCAGGGGCGGGGAGCCCAGATGAAGCTCCAGCCCCTTCTCAAATTCCTAATGGGGAGGAAGGCATGCCACTGCCTGGACCAGGCCTCTCCCCATGTTCAGAGCACACAGCTCAGCAGAACCTGACTCCCCCCACCCCCACACACCATCTCCTACAGGCTCAGGCATCTCCTTTTCTCTGTCTGCCCCACGAGCCATGAGCACACACCCCAAAGCACCAGAGAACAGTGGCAGGAACTAAACAGTTATTACAGGGAGTTTAAAATCATCTGACTCAAGATGCTTTATGGTCTTTATTTGATTTCATTTTGAATGACTTTTTCTTTAAAAAAAAAAAAAAGATTTTAGGTAGAAAATATCAAGCTCTTGTCTTCTTGACAGTGTGCTTTCCATTGAAATAAAAAGACTGATTAAATAGATGCAGTTATTTTAAGAGAAAATGTTACCTAACAACACTTATAGCTCTAAAAATAATTTAAAATATTTATAAAATCTGACATATGCTTAGACCCAAAATGTCTAAAATGAATAATCTGACTTTTCTATGTTCTCCATGGCCATGGCTGGGGAAAAAAACTGTTTAAATAATGAATATAAGTGTTTGGAAAGTCAATTTTATGACTCTGCTAGACTAAATTTCATAAATGATGAGAATCACTTAATGATTCTCAAGAGAATGGAGTTTAGTAACTATACAGTGTATTGTGCCTTAGATTTTATCTGAGGACTTTCCTATTATTTGCCAATTGAGTGGCTCTTGTTTTCTACTGCTGATATAGCAGGGATGTAGGTAGATGCATAAGTGGGTAGACTGAGGATGATAATGACAGTGTAGATATTGTTATGTTCTTCAAAATTCTAGTTCTTGCCCTTTTACAACTGCTCCTTTTCCCTCTAACATTCAGGGAACGCAAGTTCTCCTTAGACTAAATTAAATGCTAGATGCAAAAAAGAAAGAATAACTGAGATTGTCACGGTCAGGTCAACCTGACCACTTCATGTGGCAGACACTGTTGATCTTGGAGAGAAGACAAAAAGGAAGGGAAGAGGCAGAGAGGTAAGAAAAAGACATAGAGAGATGGATGGGAAGGAAGGAACGGAAGGAGCAGCCGCTTAGTCACTAAGGCCCCCTTTTGCGACCCCATTGACTGTAGTCTGCCAGGCCCCTCCGTCCATGGGATTTCCCAGGCAAGAATACTGCAGTGGGTAGCCTTCTCCTTCTCCAGGGATCTTCCAGATCCAGGGATCGAACTCACGACTCCTCTTGGCAGGCGGATTCTTTACCACTGAACAACCTGGGAAGCCCAACAGAAGGAGAGGAGGAGAGAAAAACACTTTATTTCCCTCTTGGAGTCATGTTGGAACCTCAGAGCTGTGATAACCGTTTTGTCATCTTGACAGAAAAAAAGGCCAAAAGAATTAAAGAATTACCAACTCAGGGGGCTGACTTGTTCAGAAACTGCCAGCCATGAGCTACTTATTAAGTTTGCCTTTGTTCTAAACGGCTCCTGGTCTGGTTGACTGGCAGTTTGCAGACACACCCAGTGGGCATGGACAACATGCGTGACATGGGCTTTGAAAGGAATCCTCAGAGCTTCCCTTCAGACTGTGCCAGTGAGTGTCCTAAGGAACAAGAAAGAGAATCAGGGCTGGCAAAACTAGAGAGACTTCTCTGTCTCTGTCCGTTGTGCTTTGTAGTTTAGACATCAAAACATATTCTTCTGTAGCTACAATTTTTCTGCTTTACTATTTCTACTCCTATTTCTAAGCCACACATGTATGCTATTATAGAAAGTATAGCTCATTTAATGAGACCCAGCAAAATCTGCCTGCCATGAAAAGCCTTCTGTGTTCCTATAGAGTCAGGGAGGATGTGAGAGGAGTGTTTGTAAGTATCCCCAGCTTTTCAGAATGAAGAGAATGTTGTCCTTCTGAGTCTACTCAGGAGGTCTTTGCACACAGTTGCTTCCTGTCTCACTTTATCAGCACCTCTCTGGGTGACAGGCATCAACAGTTGCTAAAAACTGCCCACTTAATACATCCTGCTGCTGCTGCTAAGTCGCTTTAGTCGTGTCCAACTCTGTGTGACCCCATAGACGGCAGCCCACCAGGCTGCTCTGTCTCTGGGATTCTCCAGGCAAGAATACTGGGGTAGGCTGCCATTTCCTTCTCCAACACGTGAAAGTGAAAAGTGAAAATGAAGTTGCCAGTCGTATCTGACTCTTTGCAACCCCATGAACTGTAGCCTTCCTCCATCCATGGGATTTTCCAGGCGAGAGCACTGGAGTGGGTTGCCTTTCCTTCTCCATGATACATCCTCAGTTCAGTTCAGTCGCTCAGTCGTGTCCAACTCTTTGCAACCCCATGAAGCATGCCAGGCCTTCCTGTCCATCACCAACTCCTGGAGTTTACTCAAACTCATGTCCATTGAGTTGTTGATGCCATCCAGCCATCTCATCCTCTGTCATCCCTTTCTTCTGCCCCCAATCCCTCCCAGCATCAGGGCCTTTTCCAATAGGTCAGCTCTTCATAGCAGGTGGCCAAAGTATTGGAGTTTCAGCTTCAGCATCATTCCTTCCAAAGAAATCCCAGGGCTGATCTCCTTTAGGATGGACTGGTTGGATCTCCTTGCAGTCCAAGGGACTCTCAAGAGTCTTCTCCAACACCACAGTTCAAAAGCATCAATTCTTCAGTGCTCAGCTTTCTTCACAGTCCAACTCTCACCATCCATCCATGACTACTGGAAAAGCCATAACCTTGACTAGATGGACCTTTGTTGACAAAGTAATGTCTCTGCTTTTCAATATGCTATCTAGGTTGGTCACAACTTTCCCTCCAAGGAGTAACAATCGTTTAATTTCATGGCTGCAATCACCATCTGCAGTGATTTTGGAGCCCAGAAAAATAAAGTCTGACACTGTTTCCACTGTTTCCCCATCTATTTCCCATGAAGTAGTCTTTTCCAATGAGTCAGCTCTTCTCATGAGGTGGCCAAAGTACTGGAGTTTCAGCTTCAGCATCATTCCTTCCAAAGAAATCCCAGGGCTGATCTCCTTTAGGATGGACTGGTTGGATCTCCTTGCAGTCCAAGGGACTCTCAAGAGTCTTCTCCAACACCACAGTTCAAAAGCATCAATTCTTCAGTGCTCAGCTTTCTTCACAGTCCAACTCTCACCATCCATCCATGACTACTGGAAAAGCCATAACCTTGACTAGATGGACCTTTGTTGACAAAGTAATGTCTCTGCTTTTCAATATGCTATCTAGGTTAGTCACAACTTTCCCTCCAAGGAGTAACAATCGTTTAATTTCATGGCTGCAATCACCATCTGCAGTGATTTTGGAGCCCAGAAAAATAAAGTCTGACACTGTTCCCACTGTTTCTCCATCTATTTCCCATGGAGTGATGAGACGGGATGCCATGATCTTCGTTTTCTGAATGTTGAGCTTTAAGCCAACTTTTTCACTCTCCTCTTTCATGTTCATCAAAAGGGTCTTTAGCTCCTCTTCACTTTCTGCCATAAGGGTGGTATCATCTGCATATCTGAGGTTATTGATATTTCTTCCAGCAATCTTGATTCCTGCTTGTGTTTCTTCCAGTCCTGCATTTCTCATGATGTACTCTGCATAGAAGTTAAAAAAGCAGGGTGACAATATACAGCCTTGATGTACTCCTTTTCCCATTTGGAACCAGTCTGTTGTTCCATGTCCAGTTCTAACAGTTGCCTCCTAACTTGCATATAGGTTTCTCAAGAGGCAGGTTAGGTGGTCTGGTATTCCCATCTCTTTCAGAATTTTCCACAGTTTATTGTGATCCACACAGTCAAAGGCTTTGACTGTTTAGTTATTTTATGACTATATCAGATTGATATCTAACTTGTAGGTGAGCCTTTGAGAAATCTATCAATAGTTTGGCTCAGGGACTCTTTGGAATGCGACACAGTCCTACCCACTAAGGAGTTTGTAATCCATGGAGGAAAAAGTATCTACAATGTATGGGGCATAGATTATATACCCTGAACTGTGCTAAATTTAAATATATAATCTCATTGTAACTAACCTCATTCAGTGTCTTATGCAAACACACAGCACAAGAAATGTGCAGAAATGTCACCTAACCCAAACTAATCATGGCACACTCGTCAGCAGTGAATTTGTACAATCTCAGGGTAAGACCAGCTTCTCTGGTGGTTCAGATGGTAAAGAATATGCCTGCAGTGCAGAGACCTGGGTTCAGTTCCTGGATTGGGAAGATCCCCTGAAGAAGGGATAGGCTACCCCCTCCAATATTCTGGCCTGGAGAATTCCATGGACTGTATAGTCAATGGGGTCGCAAAGAGTAAGACATGACTGACTGGCTGGGCCATTCTCAGATGGCTCCATAGGAACAGCAAGAATCTGATCTGTAGCAAAGTGGACTCTGCACTGATCAGGAAGTGGAGGGCTGCTGATGCTGCTGCTAAGTCACTTCAGTTGTGTTCGACTCAGTGCGACCCCATAGACAGCAGCCCATCAGGCTTCCCCGTCCCTGGGATTCTCCAGGCAAGAACGCTGGAGTGGGTTGCCATTTCCTTCTCCAATGCATGAGTAAAAGGTGAAAGTGAAGTCACTCAGTCATGTCTGACTCTTAGCGACCCCATGGACTGCAGCCTACCAGGCTCCTCCGTCCATGGGATTTTCCAGACAAGAGTACTGGAGTGGGGTGCCTTCTCCGAGTAGAGGGCTAGAGAATGGCATCTAGAGAGACTGCCTGACCAATGCTGCTCAAGGAAGGAGAGAGCCACCAGGGAGGTCTCAGAGGAGGCCGTGGGCCTGGACAGAAATGAGAAAGAGCCTAAGCTGGTCTGAGAAACTTTTCCTCTGAAGTTCTGAAACACCATATCTGCCAGAGAAATTTCTTTCCCTTGTGTGTGAGGCCCAAAGGGCAGCTGCCTCTAAAATCATCAGGAGAGTGTTAAATATATGGATTTCTAAAGCCTTTCTCTGACCTACCAAATCATAACTTGGGAGGTTTGAGCCTGGAAAGACTCTAATAAGCCATCTTGATGAAACTCATGCAGGCTAAATTGAGAACCACCACCCCAGACGATGGTCCAAGCACCAAGTCAAACATTTATTCATTCAACAAACGTTACTGTACACCTCCATGTGCTAAGCCTAGTGCTGGGAAATGAGTAATACAAACTACTCTCATTATCCTCTCTGCCATGAGCAATAAGAAAGAGAATCAAGCATATGTCTATTCTGGGAATAAACTATATTTCCAAGGTCACCAAAGTATTCAAGAAAACTATTCTAATTATGGCTTAATTGATAGAAAGAAGACCTGGGACGCTCATGGGCTCAGACTCAAACACTGAAGAGGTCCAAGTGAGTAGCTCTGGAGGGCTATTCTGAGCTTCATTAAAGGATGCTCCTGCTGCAAAAAGTCTGTCTCTTTTTCTCTCCTTTAAAAGTGAGAACACAAAGAAATATCAAGGAAATGCAACTGGGAAAATGAGACTGTTTTTAAAAGTCACTTGCAAAACTGGGTAAAAACAGAGGAAATTCAGTGACCGAGTCCACCCCTGTACTGCAAATCCCTGCTCATTTTCCTTCTGATTTCTTCCTCAAAAGTAATATTGTGAGGTAAGGGCAGAGTCCACCTCACTGTAGATGGTCCTGATGTCAGCCCTGAATAACACACTTGAGCAAACCAGAAGCATTCAGGCAGGCAAAATGAATCCCAGGAGGTGGCCTTCACAGTTGGGAACAAGTATGACTCATCCAGTAAAAAGAAATATCTAACCTAAAACATATGCATTTAGATACGACTCTATAAAGCCAATGCTAATTAATCCTCCTGTTCATATAAAATGGCAAAGGAATTAACAATATTGCCAAGTCTGAAAAAGTCTTTTAATTGCACTGCGGTTCTTTCCAAGCAGCAGGCATCTGAGTCACACGTGGCCACAACCCCCACACCCAGGCGGCTCGCCCTTCACGCAAAGCACTTGGCACTCAGGCTCACAACCATGTTTTGTTGAAGCCTGGTACACATCTCCCCCACAAACTGCTCAGAAACCAGCAAGGTAAGTCCTGTTTACCTTTGTAAAAGATCAACTGCTGAACATTGCAGGTACCCTAGGAACCCCTTCAAGTCCCCTCTGGCATTTACCTTCCTGTGAAGTTATTTTTGCTTGTTCTTCATGCTAGGAAAGGAATTGATTTGGATTAAAATTGTGGGCTATGGGCATCTTGCCTTCCATTTGGGAAAGGTCATTAAATACATTCTTAACGTCAAATTAACTGAACTGAACTTTTTGAATCCAAGACTAAAATGAAAAGCAAGGTTAAGTTAGATTCTCTTTAAACACAAACTCTGGAATAGACTCCTGGGCATCCTGGATGGAACATGCTGGGGCAGCGCTCAGACCACAGCCACTGAAGGGGGAGGAGGTCCCAGGAAGGCCCCAACCCTGTCTTCCAGCCCTGTTCAAGGAGAGGGCTTCAGAATCTCACTGGGATGTGAGTTCTGAGGGCATTCTGACACTGGATTTTCTATTTTCCCCAGCTGGGAGCCTCCAGATGGTTCCAGCTCCCAGAGACAGAGTTATTCTACTGGAGAACTAGGACTCAAACCTTTCTGGGAGGCCCCAGCTAGAAAAGCTCCGACTCATCATCACATGCATTCTGCAAATTACCACGTTAAATGACAGGATAAAGTTATTGAGCACCTACTGTATATGAGGCAGTGCTGTTCTAGGGACTCTGGGAGGCGCGGATGAATCAAAGATTCTGTTCTCAGGAAACTTAAATTCCAAAACGAAGAGGAGGAAGGGCAAAGCCTGTTTGAATAAATACACATTATCACTACGTTTGGGGTGGGAGGGTGGCATTGATGACACTCGAGCTTTCCAAGTTATTCATCACATTTGGAAGTTTCAACAATATGAAGTTTCTGGACTTCTTTCCAGGAACTAACAACTAGTTCTGAGGCCCTCAAGGCTTTTGGAACCATGTTCTGCAGTGATGATTCTGTTTAAAAAATACAGGGTTAAGGTTCATGAAACTTGAAAGTCCTGAAGCTCCTTACCTCCAGACCACCACGATGGAATTTAACTAGGGAGAAATGAATTAAACTAAACAGAATCCACTGTCTTCCTCAAATCCACCAACCCTACTATTCTTCTCCTGGCCCCACCTCTGCCCCTAACCCAGATTATTTTATAAGATAAATCAAAGGGGAAACCACATTAATAGGAAACCCCATCTCAGTCAAAGCCACCGTATATAGTTGTATTCAACTTAGTCTATGTGGATGGTGACCCTAGAGCTGTCTGGGACACACCTCCACTGTACAATAGTCCCCCAAAGGAGAAACTTGTTCTCGGGCCATTCCTGGCCATGGTTTCCACAAACTGGATCAGACAGAGTCAGTGAAGCTCTCAGAAACTTAAGGAATCCTTAACCTGGGGAAGTCAGGCAAGAAGAAGAGCTCTAGGATCACCTTAACTGTCCAGACCGGAGCTGTCCTCAAGGACTGGAGCTCACCTAAGCCTGTTGATATTTTCTCAGATAATCTTGAGTTAAAATTTTTAAATTGCTTCATTCTTCTGAGAATTATTCCTTGACCTTCTTAGCTAACAGAGCTTCTCCCCACCCATTTTTCATTACTTTATACCATCCTAGTTTTGCTTCCTTTATAATACCATAATTTCTTAACAATGTATTTGACTATTTAGTTGAATTCTTCTGTCTCTTTCCTCTAAACCTTGATGGCAAGCTCCATGTCTGCCTTGTTCACTGATGTATTCTCAACTGAGAATAGTTCTGGATGTGTGATAGGTACTCAGAAAAATGTTTTTCTAATTAATGAATGACTGATAGGAAAGGACAAAGGACATATGCCATAAGGGTTAAGTTACCCTTCATTCAGACATGAACCCAGCAGAAATGGCAAAGTATGAGCACAACAGTCATACAGTTTGCACAGATAAGTTTTTAAACATATATGTAATTTTGTATCAAAAACTCCAAACGTTTCTTCACCATCATCTAATTGAAGGAATGAACTGAACATCCTCTGAGATCTCTTTTGGCGCTAACACAGCATGACCTATGATACACATTTGGTGAACTAATCCATTTCCTGTCTCTGATCTCTGATCTCCTTAAATCAGAAACAGGGCCAGTGCTGCAATCAATTGGACAGAGGAATAGTTTATTTCTAAGATAACTGAAAACAGGTCAATACTGACATTTTTGAGAAGCTCCTTGATAAGACTGCTCTGACTTAGATGCACACATTATAAATTCCTTATAATGTCTAAAGGCAGGATGTGGTTCAGCTTAGGTATGTGTCCTTGGAGATGTCTAACTATCAGTGAGCTCTGATTAGATCATTACATCATGTTCTCCCAATAATTGTCCTTCGATGGGTCATTATTCATGGACCACAGTGACCCAAAGTACTTTTCTCTCCACCTGTTCCCTGAGCATGCTGCCTCTTTCCCCTCATGTAGTGGGCATTTTTTGTTTGGATCACTCAGCATATATTTCCTTTATCTCTTGGAAAGAGAAGTTTAATTCTCATTCAACTATCTACCTCCACCATATGCATGGGGAAAACTGACCATACTCCTAGCTCTATGAGTGAACCTTCACTACTTTAAACAACACACTGGCTGAGTGTGCTCAGAATGAGTAGGGACATTCCTGGTTATGTCATCCTGCAGTTCTAGTGAGAGGAGGGAGATGTCTTCCCTAGTGACTTACTGTTACTCCATCCCTGACAGCTAGATTTCAGCTCTACAGAGTTCAAAGCAAAGATCCAAGTCCCAGTCCTAAAGACCAGAGAGATTTACCCCTTAGAATGATCAGTTTGATAGTAAAGCCTGAATCTAGTCTCAAGGTTCATGGGATAAGGCAAAAGAAGTAACAATTCCTAGAAGAGAACAACACCAAAAAATACCCCTATCTTAGTGTTTTAGTGTTAGTCACTCAGTCATGTCTGACTCTTTGCAACTCCATGAACTGTAGCCCACCAGGCTCCTCTGTCCATGGAATTTTCCAGGCAAGAATACTGGAGTAGGTAGCCATTCCCTTCTTCAGGGTATCTTCCTGACCCAGGGATCAAACCCCAGTCTCCAGCATTGCAGGCAGATTTGTTACCGTCTGAGCCATCAGGGAAGCCCCTATCTTAACGACTCATAAAAATTAATTCAAAATGGATTAAAGACTTAAATATAAGCCTGATAGCTATAAATTCCTAGAAGACAACATAGGGATGAAGCTCCTTGACACTGGTCTTGGCAATGATTCTTTTGGATATGGCACAAAAAGCACAAGTAACCCAAGCAAAAATCAACAAACAGGACGCCAAACTAAAATCTCCTGCACAGAAAAAAAAAAAAAATTAAAGGGTAACCTATGGAATGGTACAGAATATATGTAAGCCATGTATCAGATAAGAAGTTAATGTCCAAACTGTATAAAGAACTCATACATGGTACATGGTCCAGTGGTTAAGAATCCACCTCCCAGTGAAGGGGATATGGGTTTCATCTCTGGTCAGGGAACTAGATCCCACATGCCATGAGACAACTAAGCCCATGTGCTGCAACTCCTGAGCCCATGCACCACAACTAGAGAGCCACTGTACCACAACCAAAGGTCCATGTGCCACAACTAAGATCTTACACAGCCAAATAAATAAATATTTTTTAAAAACTCATACAATTCAATAAAAAGAAAAAATATCTGATCAAAAATGGGCAGAGGAACCGAACAGACTTTTTTTTTTCAAAGAACATATCCAAATAGCCCACAGGTATAAATATCACTAATTATCAGAAAATGCAAATCAAAACTGCAATGAGAGATTGCCTCCCACCTGTTATAGTGACTATCATTAGGAAGACAAGAGACAAGTGTTGGCAAGGATATAAAGGGAATCCTTCCACACTATGGAAAATAGTATAAAGTTTCCTCAAAAATTAAAACTAGAACTACTATATGATCCAGCAACCCCACTTCTGTATATATATCTGAAGGAAATGAATACAGGATATCTAAAGGATATCTGCACTCCCATGTTCCTTTCAGCATTATTCACAATGGCCAAGCCATGGAAACAGTGTGTCTGCCAGACGAACAAAGATATGGTATATACAATGTATATGTGTGTGTGTGCTTAGTTGCTCAGTCATGTCTAAATCTTTGCAACCCGGTGGACCCTTCCAGGATCATTGGTCCATGGTATTTCTAGGCATGAATACTGGAATGCGTTGCCATTCCCTTTTCCAGGCGATCTTCCCTACCCAGGGATTGAACCCAGGTCTCCTGCATTGCAGGTGGATTCTTTAACATCTGAGCCATGAGGGAAGTCCATATAATGTATACACACAAGGGAATACTATTCAGTCATGAGAAAGAAGAAAATCTTGCCATTTGTGACAACATGGTTGGAACTTGAGGGCCTTATACTAAGTAAAATAAGTCAGAGAAAGACAAATACTATATTATCTCACTTACACGTGGAATCTAAAAACACAGACAAATAAATAAAGAAATAAAATTAAAATCAGAGAAACAAAGAGTAGATAGAGGTTACCAGGGTCTGGAGGTTGCAGGGAATTGGGAGGTGTTTTTAAGGGTATAACATTACAACCAGTAGATTAAAAAGTCTTGGAGATCTAACTCATGGCATAGTGATTATATTCAACAACAGATAAATGATAAACTTCAAAGTTGCTAAGAGACTAGATCTTAATTGTTTTCACCACATAAAAACAAAAGAAAATTGTGACATAATAAATGTGTTAGCTAACACTACAGATGTAATCCTATTGCAGTATGTAAGTATATCAAATCAACACAGTTTAAATCTTAAACTTACACATTAAAAAAACAAATACTAATCCGGCCCAAAAAAAGCCTCACAGAAAGACAAAACAGCCAAAGTCCAAAAGAGAATGAAACTAACATGTAAAGATGCTCAGTATCACTAATTATTAGAACAATGCAGATGAAAACTGCAGTGAGATATTACCTCACACCAGTCAGAATGGACATGATCAAAGAATCTATAAATGATAAACGCTGGAGAGGATGTGGAAAAAAGGGCACCCTCCTACCCTGTTGGTGGGAGTATAAACTGGTACAACCATTATGGAGAATAGTATGGAAGTTCCTTAAAAAATAAAAATAGAGCTAGCGTACGATCTTGCAAACCCACTTCTGTGCATATACCCCAAGAAAACCATAATTCAAAAACACATGCACCAAATGTTCACTGCAGCACTATTTACAACAGCCAAGACATAGAAGCAACCTAAATGTCCACTGACAGAGGAATAGACAAAGATGAGGCAAATATATACATACATGTAGTGGAATATTACTCAGCCATAAATAATGAAATAATGCCATTTGCAGAAGAGACTGCCATACTGAGTGAAGCAAATCAGATAGAGAAAAATTAAAACCTTATGATATCACTTATATGTGAAAGTTTTTAAATGGTACAAATGAAGTTATTTACGAAACAGAAATGGAGTCATAGGTGTAGAAATTTCAAGTTATGGTTAGGGGGTGGGAGGAGGCAAGGAGGGATAAATTGGGAGTTGGGATTGACATATAAACCCTTCTATATATTAAATTGATGACTGATAAGGATCTACTATATAGCACATGAAACTCTACTCAATACTCTGTAATGACCTATATGGGAAAAGAATGTTTTAAAAAGTAGATATATGTATAACTGATTCACTTTGTGGTATAGCAAAATGAACACAATGTTTTAAATCAACTATATTCCAATAAAAAATGTAAGAAGAAAAAATTAAATAGTTAACCAACAAGGATGGTGCTACTGTAAAGCACAGGGAACTCTGCTCAATAATTCTGTAATAACCTAAATGGAAAAAGAATTTGAAAAAGAATAGATACATGTACATGGGAAAAAAGTAAACCTATTTTTGAGATGCTTAATTTTAAAAAAACTAGCATATAAAGGGATAGCAGTGAACCTTGCCTGGCTATGTACCCCACAACTATGTTGGGTCCCCCAGCTCCAGATTCCCCTTGCCTTCACTTCTCAGTATTTATCAATATATTGTAAACACAATACTTTCCCTCCATTCCTTCAGCTCCTAAGGATTTTGGACTCAACATTGACTCTTCTTTTTCCCCCATCCTATACAAATAATCCATTAATAAATCCCATTGGCTTTATTTTAAGCATATGTTCCAAATATCACTAGCCATTTCTCTGTAACTCACTACAACCATCTCAGACCAAGCCAGTATCGTGCCTGAACTAATAAAATATCCCATTAAATAGTGTCCCTGAACCCACACTTAGCCCCCCTCATTCTCCACATAGTACTCAGTGTAATTATTTTAACACTTAGGTCAGATCCTGTTACTTTTCTGCTCAAAGTCTCCCAAAGTGCTCAACAGTGAAAGAAAATTTGAAATCCTCCCCATAGCTCCCTGAGACTATTGTTCTGACCTCACTTTCCCTTCACTCTTTCTGTCCAGTCATGCTGGTCTTTTTGAAGCCTAGAATGCCCTTCTCTCAAATATTGACGTAGCTTGCTCCCTGGCTTCATCTAGATCTCTGTTCAAACACTATGTTCTCGTGAAGAGCCCCTTGATCAGTTTATCTTAAAAGTCCATTTCTTAGACTTTCTGGGTGGCACAGTGGATAAGAATTCACCTGCCAATTCAGGGGACACAGGTTCGAACCCTGGTCTGGGGAGATCCCACATGCTTCGGAGTAACTAAGCCCAGGCACCACAGCTGCTGACGCCCGCGTGCCCCAGAGCCTGCGCTCCACAAGAGAAGCCTCCGCAATGAGAAGCCCACACACCTCGCCCAACAGTAGCCACTGCTCACTGCAACCACAGAAAACCCCGTGCACAACAGTGAAGATCCACCACTGCCAACAATAAATGAAATAAATAAATATTACTTTAAAAAAATGCACAAAGCCCTTTTCTGAAAAGGTTCTTTCCTTTCTCTTATCTGCTTCATTTTCCTTCAAAGTGTTTACCATTTGTTTGTTTGCTATCTGTCTCCTACTATTAGAATTTAATTCCCATGTGGATGGGGATCAATGTCAAACTCTACCTTTTCCCAGAAACAGCTGAAGTGTCAAAGGAATAAACAGTGTAAGACCATGGGTTCATTAAAATATAAGTTCTTTTACTACCTTCTTCTTAAATTTGAGCAAATGAACATCTTTGTCTCTGTGTTTCCTTCCTATAATGCAGATGAGATAAAAATGTATTTTACAAAATGAAAAGATGAGGCTTCATCTTTCTAGCTTCATTATTTAAGGTCTAACTTAACCTTAATCTATTAACATTATTTGATCCGTCCAAAAAAGTTAATGGATTATAAAATCTTTTTATAATGAATTTATTTGGAGGACTTCCCTGGCAGTCCAGAGGTTATGACTCCACGCTTGCAATGCAGGGGTCATGAGTTTGATCCCTGGTCAAGGAACTAAGAGCCCACGTGCTACATGGCCAACAAGTAAATTAAAATATGCTTTGGAGCCTAAAATAGTTTTATTTTGGCCCTTTACTTTCCTCTTCTCTTTATGCATTACTTACCATTTATATTTCTGCTCCTGCAAAATACTTAATCATGCCTTTTGCTCATTCTAAATTTTGTTTTCCATT